>VYZT01037108.1:15815-43111 GCA_013400735.1 Pomatostomus ruficeps
CCGGCGGCCGGAGGAGCGCCCGCCCGGCGGCCGAGGAGAGCCGGCCTTCAAAAAGCAGCTCCAAGGAGATGTTTTACACTTAAAGAAAGTTAAAGTTACCTGTAATAAAGCTTCAGTTTTGAGCGTTTCAGTGCAGACTGGTTGGGGTTGGTAAAGATCACCCAGTTTCCCTGGCAGGGGTAGAGACACCTTCCATAGGATCCCAGCCCTGCCCAGCCTGGCCTTGGGCACTTGCAGGGATCCAGGGGCAGCCACAGCTTCTCTGAGCCCCGTGCCACAGCCTCTCCATCCTCACAACAAGGATCGCTTCCCAAAATCCCATCTAAACCAACTCTGCTGCACAAGCCGTTCCAAACACCAAGCTGCCTTTCCTCACACAGATAATTCCTGGACAGACAGGAGAGCTTCCTCCGCCCAGCTCGCTAAAAGCAATAACCACAAGAAGAAAGTAAAATGTGAAAGTGCTCCAGAGCGCAAAATATTTTATTTAAGAATTTACAGTGTCAAATCTTACACTTAGGAAAGACAGCCGCTCCCAGCTCAGAGGGAGCCTCCTTGAATGAAGTTGTTTGGTAGTCTCTACTGACAGGAGAAAATAATCAGCAGCCTGGCTGGACTAGAGGAAAGCCAAGTGTCTGATTAGGTTGCAATTATAGAAAAGTAAACCACACTGACTGCTGCTGCCCACGTCTGGAATCGAGTATGGACCAGCACACAAAGGTTCCTAATCCCCCCAAACAGAGTTTTACTTGGGCTGCATACAAACCTTTTGGGACGTACATAAGGCTATCATGATCTTAAAAAAGTGGTCTTACTCAAGAAAAGAAAAAAGAAATAAACAACTGGGGACAAATACTGGCAATTTCACATTCACATTACTCCTACTCTCCTGGGCAGAAATTCAAGTAAAATCATAGTTTGGTGGCAAGTTCTAAATAAAATATGGCCTAATGATTTAATAAATATTTAAAGTTTATTTCTCTCTCTGCAGATAATTCAGATTCTTCAGTGAATATAAACGCTGCATATCATGGTTTTCAAGACTTCCTATATTAAACCTAAAGATTTTTAGATCCATCTGTAGAGGTCTAACCCATCTACTTTTAGTATGTCTGAAATTCAGCTGTTAGCTATTTAAGACCTTGGTTATTTTAGTACTGGAGATTCAAGAACGGATTATTACACTGATTCTGGCACTCCAAAAAAAAAAATGGAATAAAATAAACAACTTCCGAGCTGTTACCCCCCAGCTGCAGAGTGCCAGCAGTTCGAGAGAAAGCAAAGTAACCGTATTGCACTTCAACAAACACTCACTCGTCGGGAGAACAGCGGTGGCTATGGTACAGAGCTCCTTCCCACTATACACTTGGCTTTACAGGTAGTCTAAACCACAAACTACATACAGACTAGGAAAGATCCAAAATCAAATCAGGATTAGATTACAGTCACAGTTTTCATTCAATATAGGTCGATTTATTTGGATGAGCTGTGGCCCCCCCACTTCTCCCTCCTCCTCCTCCTCCTCCTCCTCCCAAAAACCAACCCAGCACGAGGCAGCTCCTGGGGGAGCCTCTCCCAGGGGAACGTCTCTGATTCCACGCCCTGGCTGAAAGCATCACAATTGTGCATGGTCCTCTTAAGGCCACAGTGTTATCTTACAATGTGGACATGTTTGTATTTTTTATTTTAACCCCTGCTGGGAGGGGAGCATCCTTCAGAAATTAAGGAATCCCTGAAACTATGTCTTGGAAGGTCACGCTAGTAAAGGTTTAAAATAAACTTAAGGAATAAATTGCCTATGCAATTTACAAACAGGTTTTGTAACAGACAGCAACTATTTCCTCTCTTGTGTCTATTTTCTTTTATCACAGCAAAGCTATTTCTAGCCAGGTTTTGAAAAGGAAAAGTTACATATATTTCATGTTTGGTAATGGTTTGCGTAGATGAGGTGCAAGCATGGAAAAGATCACCCATCATTGGATTTCTGTCATGTCAGCTGCAGCTGATGCCACGAGCCCTAAGGCTGAACAGTTCTTTGCATACTCAGAACATGAGTGAGGATTCCAAATACAAAGCCATTGTATTCTACTTCAATGTTGGATACTTCCTCTGTCCAATTCTTCCCAGTCTTGAACTTCCAGTGGCTGCAGGAGACTGAAAAAAGAACAGGAACAAACAAAATGTTCTGTCAATGTTCTGTCAAAGTGTTGTGCTGGAGACAAAATTCAGAAAACGGGGAATGAAGTTTTGAATGGGAACTTGTTAAATGGAACAAGTGTTTGTGCACCTTTAACACTCTATGTGGAACAACCCAGATTAAGGGGGTAAAGCACAAAATCATGTTTTGGTCAAAGTAGAGAATCACAGACAGGTTTGGGTTGGAAGGGACTTAAAAGTAAATCACATTCCACCCCCTTCCACTATCCCAGGCTGCTCCAAACCCCGTCCAGCCTGGCCTTGGACACTTCCAGGGATCCAGGGGCAGCCATAGCTGCTCTGGGCAATGTAGGATAATGAGGATAAGGAAAAGGAAGGATGAGGCTTCACTCACTTGTGCAAATTGAGAGGGGTTGTAGAACGGCACCGCTCCTGCTGCAGGTGCCCCCGAGGGTGGAACAGCAGCGGGCTGGGAAGAGAAAACACTGAAATTACAGCAGGGCAGAGCTCCAGGGCCTCTCCAACGTGGTCTGCTACGTTATACAGAGCAAATATTCACAGGAATAATGCCAACGACACGGAGAGCGCAGCCTAGTGAACACCGCAGAGTGCTGGTACAGTTTGCATCCAGGTCTAGAACGGGACTGGCTCAACGCAGGAATTGGCCAAACCACGTCACATGCAGCAACTGCAAAGAGCTCTGCAGAGCCAAAGCATGCAAAACCAACACAAGGCACCAGTGCAACTTCGCTCGATTAGTACCTTCTGCCTTTGTTAGTACACCTCAGGACTTGCCCCAAAATAAACACATTCTATGTCAGGTTTGGCTTTACTAAGAGATATCGGAAAGGTTTGTGTCACCCCTCTGTGGTGACCCCACAGCTCTGGAACTTCCAGCAGAGATGAAGCATTCCTTTAATTCCTACAGGGACTTTTGCAGATGGTTTATGACCAATTTGAGACTGGCAGCAGCGGAATGACCAAGTTTTGCTTGTATTGAATATTTTTAGGAGGTTGGTTTAGTTTGGTTTGAGGATTTTTGGCTTTTTTTTTTTGTTTAAAATCACCTGATTTCTTTAGTAGCCCAGAAAAAAAGATGATGAAATTCTGTGAATCTCTTAGGAACATAAATAAAAAGCATGCCTGGATTACATGCACTCTGATAAATCCACAAAACTGAAGACCCTGTTTGAGTGTAAAAAGGAACACTGCATCATGATCTACTTTTAATGGTATTTCTGTGAAATGAGGGGGAAATGACTAGAAGTAGCATTAGTATTGGAGCAAATGCAAAATAAAGAGGGGAGGGGGAAACATAAATAAGTTAACATAAATGAGAATGGCCAGCCACATGTACCTGATTAAAATGCTGGCTTACTTCACGTGATAATGAACTCATTGAACTAGAGCGCGAAAGCTACAAAACAGCAAGAACACACAAATACAAAAAAACACAAATAAAAAAAGTCGTCATGCACGTCACTGCCCCAAGCTTTCAGTTGTTTTATTTCATTGTCAAAGTCTCACTGCCAAAGGTTAAACCAACTTCAAGTTAAAAATAAAGAAAACAAAAACAAAAAAACCAACGTAAAGCCAGAAGTTAGTTTAAATCAAAAGGACTTCTTAAAGCACGGAATTATGTCGGTATAGAAAACATTTAGTAGGAACAAAGGTAATGTTACTCTGCCTGGCACACAGCAATTTGTTCTCCCTGTGTCTTGCACTTGATATTAGTGAAATTACACGCATGCATGGAGGCAAGAAGAGACCCTTCAACTGCTACTGACATCTTACTCTGGAAAAGGCTTTAAAAAAAATACTTATATAGGAAAAGGAGATCACAGAATGTAGGACACAGAGGCTGAACTTCTCATATGGGCTTAGAGGTCTTTTCTGTACAATTCTGGAGGCAGTCACATCCCATCCTGGCTACTCATCAGCAACTGAATCAGTTATTTGTTTTAGATGGCCCATTGTAAGACCACTACAATTAACTGTAAAAGTCGTTAATGAAATACTTTGCATCAAGCCTTACCTCGCCTGATTGGGAGCCGTCAGGGTTAGGACCAGGAAGTCCAGCTCCAGGAGGAAGGGCTGCAGGGTTTAAGTACTGAGGAAAAACAAGGCACTGCTGTTTATCATGGTTACTGTGAGGCTGTTTCACATTTCCCACAGAGATCCCACTGGAGCAGAACGATGTCACAGCACATGCAGGGTGAGACTCTCCCCATGTTCCTGCTGCACCCATGAAGCTGCAGCCCTGCCAGCCTAAGAAATGCAACCTCCCACTCCCATTTTCATTTGCATTTCCCTTCTCCTGTTTTTTAAGTAAAACGTTAAACCACAATCTCTACACGAAACCATGCTTTCTGTACTGTGGCTGTCAAACTGCTGCTCAGGATCATGAGGGGCTTTGAATCACAACTTTGAGTTCTGTCTACAAGAAACTCTTCCCAACCCACCTCTGGCTCCACAGCTGCAGCAGGGTCTGTGTTGGTTTGGTTTGCAGCTGGCGTGTGCTCTGCTGCTCCGCTCCCTTCCATGGGCTGGGATTCCCCTGGAACTACAGAAAAACAGGATTTAGCCAAACGCAGCATACCCATGGACAGCCACACAACCTCCCCAGAGCCGTATCCACACACCTGAGTTTGGAACAAACACGTTGGCAGGAATGGGCATTGGTGCCAAGGGGGCAAACAGGTCTGAGGGTGCAGGGAGGGCACCGCTTGCCTTGGTTCCTCCTGGGTTCAGCACATCCACGTAACGGGCTCTGCTGCCAGCTGAACCAGGAAAATGCACAAATCACAGAAATCAGCCTTGTGTTAGTCATGCCTGTGTCTGATTTAACAGTTAAAACATCTTTCAGGATCAGACAATAACACTGCAGGGACACAAACAGTAACACCCAAACTGTGACACTGTGACAGCCGTGCAGGGCACGAGCAGAGCCGGCACCAGGCACAGCTCCACTGAGCTGCCAACGGCTCCCAGGCAACCCTGGGGCAGTCAGCACTTCTGCCTTCATATTTTATGCAGGAGAAAGTTTTCAAATGTCACCGCTGGCTTTACCTGCTCTCCTGGAGAACACGTTGACAGAGGCACCAGGGGGACCTCCAGGCCCCGGGGGAGCAGCCTGAGCAGCTTTGGGAAATCCTGTTGGAGGTGGTGGTGGAGGTTTACTCTGCAGAGAGATAAAAGAATTCCAATCACATCATTGACTGATGTTGCACATTTTAACCCTAATTCAGTAAAAAGCAGCTCTTAAGAGCCAATAACAGGTTAAAGAAAATTCTGTGTCAAGTACAGATTTTGGTTTTCCACTTGGATAAACTATGAGAACTCAGATTTTTACCTCTTCTTCTGGTTCATCCAGATTAACCCAGCGTTGCTTCTGCTCATCCCAAACAATCTAAAAGAAAATCACAGTCAAAACCAAAGAGCTCAAAGCAAGCTGCTAAAAAGTTTAAAGTAACTGTAACTATTTTTTTTAAAAAGCCAGTTTTAGAAAAAGCATAATCTTCAAAGTTTTACAAGCATTTGTTTACTAATCAAAACACTGCTCATCTGTCATCCAGGAGAACATTAGGAACAAATTCAAGTGTATAAAGGTTCTTGTGGGGCCTTACTGATTTGTTCTTGTCATCTGGCAGGTGAGCCTCATTCTTTCCTTTTCCCATCAGCCAGCGAAGCCAGGTTGCACCAGACTAAAAAGAAATTAAATCTGTTCAGTTAATTCTTGCCTCACTTTACAGGCAGGTTAAAAAAAAAACTTTCAAGCAACAACACATTTTCTGTTAGGGACTTCAACTCTGAGCCCAGAGTTGTAACTAATAAATAGAAATAAACAGTTTGGTCAGGACCTCAGGTCAGTACCCTGAACCAGGGGGTCTTACCACATTCAGTAACAAATCTCCTCCAGATGTTGGTTCCTAAGAAAATTTACCTTTCGAGGTGCTGCCTCCTTCTTTGTTTCTTTTTTGGTCTCTTTCCCTGCAGGAGCAGAGGGAGGAGGAGAGGGTTGCTTTGCTGCAGAGTTGGATCTCTCTCGTCCCACGGAATGAGCAGAGGACTCTGAGGTTGTTCGGGACCTTCGCCCATAGCCCTGGGTGACAAACACACAGGAAAGCACAAACCTGTCACTGCTGCAGGGATAGCTCACATTTCATCTTCCTAAAAAAGATCCCTCTTTGAAAAATCCATGAACAGAAGAGATCTAAAAGTTCATACAAAATAAACCTAAAGATGGATCTTTCTCCTGGGGCCTGGTTAGATACAAGGCCAGGACATAAATGCAGAATAAACAAGCAGCTAAATATCTGACAGAGCATTAATTTTTTATCAAGAATTTCCACACAATTAAAGACATTTAATCTGGTTATTTGGGGACTTCTCAAAACCAAGCTTCAGTTCTTGCTGAATATCAATACAGAGCCCCCAAATCCTCCTGTGTTTGCGTTGTGCTGCAATGCAGCTGCCACTTGCTGAAGAGAGGGATGAAATAACAGTACCATGTTAGCCATTCTGCCATAGAAATCATCCTCTCTCTGTTCAGGGAAGGAGTTTTGTGAAGGAGACTCCGGGGCAATTCTCTGCATTCCTTAAAAACAAAAAAAATAGATTATGTTAGCAGGGACACCACCAACAAAAAAACCCAACAATCAACCCAAAAGCCCTCAAGCCCCACAATAGTTTTAAGGCAAAAGTTTTGACCAGTTATGAGTTTTGTGCTGGAGAGAACCTGGTCTTTTAAAGAGTGAGAGCTGCAGTTGCTGTGATTTTTACTTCTCCTGTCTGGGTTTGTTTATTTTAAACGCAGGCCAGAGCAGGCTGAGGGATGCAATCATCAGGATGGAGCAGTTAAAGGTTCCTCACGTCTCAAACTCTGCCAGACTTTGGTTTGCTTCCCTCCACATGTGTCAGGCTCTGCTGTCACAGAATTGAAACTTCTCAGGGTCCCAGCAGCTCATGTCCAGAGGCAGAAATTCCTGAGGCTCCAACTACAGACCTTGGGAACAGAACTGCCAACCCCAGTGCACTCAGGGATTATCTGTCAGGGTCTAAATCACGATCTGCTGAGTCTCACCTCACTTCTATGGTAATCCAAATAAGCTGGATGAACATTAAACTTTCTACAGATGTTTCTATACCATTACGTGGTGTTTTTAAATTTCATTACCCTAAACACGACTATTTTTTAAATACTGAGATATTTTGAATTATCCCTCAAAACACTTAATTCCCTTTACGAGGAGGGAAAGCTGTTTATTACGATCCCAGACCTGTCTCCAGGTTTGTCTGCTCTTCTGGCCGTGGTTCCATTTCTTGTGGGGGCCCTCCTGGGGGTAGTGTTGATCCTAAATACAGTGGGGATGGTTCAGTTCCATAGGGATTTGAAAATCCTTGAGGTGTAAAGCCAGGTCCTGGGCCAAGAGGCTGAGGAGCCACTGGGTAGAAGGGGACACTTCCCTGGTCACCAGGAGGAATCATGGCAGCTGGGCCATCAAGGACAGCCTGAGGTACTGCAGCATGAAAAGAAACCAGAATTAAGAGTTACAATTAAACAGAAATTCCAGTGTGAACCTTTCACCCTATGAATGACACAAGGCAGAAGTGAAATCTCCCTGTTCCCACCAGCCTGATAAGTGGTTTCTTATATCAGAAACCCGAAACTCTTGTTTTCTCTCTGTCACAAAGGATACGAAACACCAACCTGAGGGCATCAGCTGCACGCTCTGCATCTGTTGGGCCATATTGGGTAACAGGGACGCCAACAAAGGATTTTCAGCACCCGGGCCCATGTCACGGCCACCTCCCCCATCGCACTGGCTGCCACGGTCCAGCTCCGAGCTGGGAGTGCTGCACTCGTACGGAGGGGGAGTGGATCTGTCGGTGTTGTAGGCTATTGCACCCTCCTGCAGGAAAAAGCAAAATATTATAGACTGATCTGCACCAGACATTCAGTTCATAACCAAGGGAACACAGAGCAAAGGGAATCTTAGGTGTGAAAACAGCTTTTTAGTGTTCAGTCAAAAAAAATGAGTTGTCAGCCTTTTATAAGCCAAGATCAACCAATAATTTAAAGGGTTTCTTTGTTTTTAAATTGAGACACAGTTAACTAGCTCAGGGTTTGAATTCTAACACATCTCATTTAAATAAATGATCATTATTTCCACTCTGTCACAATCTAGCAACACTAATCCACGCACAAGATATTTTTATGGCAATCAGATCCCCTGATTACTGCAGCCTAACGAGTCTTGCCATTCTCCTTGCATGATGGTGTTAAGAAAAACCTGTCTCTTAAAATTTTGACTCTTCTGTATTGAATCTCAGGGCTCTAAAGTGTGGTAAACTCATGTGGTTTGCATCATAATATTTGCAATTTTGACATGAATATATAAGGTCACTTCCTGTGCTTCTGTAATTAGCAGTGTGAACAAAACCATATTAAAAACTGGATTTACACCAATCCTTTGAAGGGAATAATTCATGCTGAAAAGCCCACGCTGTACCTTGATCTGCCCATCCACGTGTCGAAGTGTCACTAACCAGGAGGGCTCAATAAAAGATTCCTGCTCTGGTTTTTCTTTTATCTGAGGGTCGAACAGGCGCAGCTGGGACGACATCTGAGCAAGGGAACCATTGCAAAGCATGAGTTCATCAGCCACGGCTCCCACCTCCAACACCCAGCCACAAACACCTCATTCTTCCCCACATCACCTGGATGAGCTGCCCAATCAGCACAGGGGAGTAGTAATGGGGATCTTTCAGGACAGTCCTGGAAATGACCTCGCAGTAGTGGAAAGCCTGGGCAGCCAGGCCCATCTCAGCCAGCCGACAGGCATAGATGAACTTGAACACCTGGGGGAGGCAAGCAGGAGACAAAAACCAGGTGATCACAACATCCTGAGTGCTAACAAATAAAAGGCAGCCTGGCATTTATCATATCAGTATTATTATTATATCTAATTACAAATTATGACATCATCGTATCGTGTTATCGTATCTAAAATTTAAAGAG
The DNA here is from genome assembly GCA_013400735.1 of Pomatostomus ruficeps. Classification (NCBI taxonomy): domain Eukaryota; kingdom Metazoa; phylum Chordata; class Aves; order Passeriformes; family Timaliidae; genus Pomatostomus; species Pomatostomus ruficeps. The sequence goes on from VYZT01037108.1 coordinate 24,994, forward strand.
AAAGCATTCAATTCTCCTCTTCCACCTAATGCATCCAGTGGAAGTTCTCTATGTCTCTACAGCTAGTGCCAGTGAATTCTCCCGGATTTTTCTTCTGGAATATAGAATTACAATAAAAAAAGTTAAAATTCAGAAGTTCAGGATGCAGAGGTGAAAAAAGTGAAACTGAAATGTGGCACCAGGAAAACAGATATATGGCATTACTATCCATGAATATTTCATGTTATAACAGAAAAAATATTTGCCACGCTGACTGCAGCACATGGGAGATTAAAAGCACGAAATCTGCCAAAACAGAAACCAAACCAAAACAGCAACAGCTCCTCACCTGGAAATTGGGCAAGCAGCCAGGCTGACTTCCTAGGGACTGTGCATACTCATAGGCTTCTGTTCTCTGAATGGCTTCATTGGTGGCAAACTTTAAAAATGGCAAGCTGATTCAAACAGGAGAAGAAAAATATTATTTGAGTTTTATAAACACAGATATGTCAGACACAGCTCTGTTAGACACAAAATACCAACAGCTTCTACAAGAAGACATGAAACAGTTGTTTCAAAACCAGCTGTGGCTACTGAGAATGAGGGGAGCAGTGCAGTTCAGCCTCTCAAACTTTCATTTTTGCATTGAAAAAGTTGTGTTAAAAAAGAAAAAAAAAAAAGAATAAAAAAAAAGAAATCCAGACCTGTGATTTGATCCAATTAGGACAAGCTTGGTTGTCTTCCTGGTGTAAACTCCAAACCCAACTTGGGCCATAAGGTAACAGAAATGAGCAGCATCCAGCAGGCCTTTAGAAGCTGCAGAGAAATCAAAGACAGAGCTCAGGGGATTTCAGTGGCACGTTCAGTGTCCTGTATTGTTTGCCTTTGCATTCAAATGCCTTCACTACAGAGACAAGCCCATATAAAACTACTCCACTTTATATTTTATACAGCAATTTCCTGCTTTCAAAAAAAAAATAAGCTGAGCAATCAAAGCTTTTCCTTCAGTTATCACCCTGTTCATTCCCCAAGAGTTACCAAGAGTGTCTCCCATGGTAGCAATGGTCCTGGATTCCAAGTCCACATTATTGGTCAAGTTGGATAACACCATTGCTAGGTGAGGCCTCCAGTCTCCCCATTTCTCATCTCCACAGCACTAAAATTAGAAGAATTACCAGGTCAAAGCAGTGACTGGAGCTCTGCATGGGTGTTTCAACCTAAAAAGGACCAAAATGACTTATCTGCCATTCTAGGAAAAGATTTCTGTTGGGAATTACTCCCCTGCAGCTGCCAGGGAACCTTACCGTGGACGCAGCTGGCATCCTTCCAGACATGAGCTGGTAAACAGTCTGCAGAGGGTCATTAATTGGGAGGCTGTTGGCAAATCTACAGAGACGTGGAAGAGAAACACAAAACACAAACACAGGGCAAGCAGTCAAAATGTACTTCAGCTGTCGGTGGCAATTCATCTACCCCAGCTCAAGAGAAGGAAGAGCTGTGTGGAAATACTACACTGAACAGGAAATTGCCCAGTGGGTAACGTTCAAAATTAAAAATTACTGATGAACTGGGTCTGCCACTCTAACAGCAGTCAGACCTAGCTGGAAAAACCTCTGGATTCTCCCCAAGCCAGCTGACTTTAACAAAACTGACAGTTGAGTTTTTGCAGTTTTATCCAAGCAAGGCCACAGATGATATTGTTCAAATACCCCTTAAATGGAATACGTGGCAGAGAATAACTTCTCAGGTTTAAATTTATAGTCAGAAGACCCCAGAATAAAAAGTAATAAATGAGAAATAAATACACAATAAAATTTTAAATTAAATTAAAGCATAATTCTTGCATGAACTGCTACGGATAACCCATGATTTTGACATTCAGATTTCTGAGCACCAATTCTCCACCTCATCAGCAGAACAGGCAGCCAAATTCCGTTAATTAACAACCCAGTACCTGGTCATCACTCTTGCATGTGTCCTGCTGTCCATTTTGCTGGCCAGGAGCAGAGCATGACCCCACAATCCATGCTTCATGGCAGACTCCAAAGCATCCTAATTAATACACAAATTAGCTGCCTGGTAATAGCTTCACATATCACTCACAAAAACAGTTTCACAGTAGTAATTTGTGATCAAATATGTTTGTTTAGATAAAAGTTAACAGTAATTTTGTTTTAGATTATGAACTGTAGGGCAAAACATTTTCTGTATCAGTGGAATACAGTGCCATGGAATATTATATTTTGCAACAAAAGTTGCAAAAGTAAGTAACAGCAGAAATACTCACTTTCTTACGGCCATAAAGCAGCAACTCCCTGAATCTCTCAGTCTCCTTCTCGAAACTGTCAACTGTGGTTACAAGATTATCAGTGAGAAAGGAGAGCTGGGCTTCACCGGATTCCTCTTCCACTTGTTCCAAAGCCTCATTAGTGAAATCAATCAAATTTGCCTCGTTAGGGGACTTCCCAGGAAGCCACACTGTTTTGTGATCTCGGAGCAGAAGTTCAGCCAGGTCTGTTCCCACAACAGTCTGCGTGTGGGGAGAGAAAACAAAAATTGGAAAATCTGTTATTTCAACACTGCCTGGATTTTATTTGTCACATCAACAGCAATATGTGAACAGCGGCACCTCTGAGCAGCTGAGTTTACACAATCCTTCAGTCTGTGAACTATTCCAATATCAGGGACTAGAACACAAATTCCTGACCTTTACACAAGAATTATTTGTGTACAAATACTTTAGGGTAGATAAAAACTCAAGCAGTGAGACGTACCCCGTTCTGCCTGCACAACAGGACAATGAAGTCCCAAAGAAGACTTGCAGATTCTTTGTCAATTAAATTTTCATTCTTAAAGCACTGTGAAGCTTTACTTTGTGCAAAATTAATAACATCCACTTTGTGGGTCTCATCCCTATAAAAAAAAAAAAAGAAAAAAGTTTTTAATGAGACCAATGTAAACATTTAGGTCATTATTTGTGATTAGTCTGAGGAATAAATTTAAAGCTCATGTATTATTTAAGCAGGTGAAAAGCCATAAATATTTTAAGTCCGTTTAAATCCTGTAATTTACAGGCAATTAAGAAATAATTCCTGAATGCATTAAAAGTTATTTCTGAGAACTGTAAGAACGTACTTAGCAAGAGGACCAGGAAAGGCTCTCATCTCTTCTTGCTCTGGAGAATGTTGTAACATCGTCTGAAACACAAATATAATCCATCAGAAGTTTTTGTAAGTATGAATTTTGCTTTTTACCAATAAAACCCCCAGACCTGAACATAACCTAGAGTGTAATCAACCCTCTTAAACAAAATACAAAGAGTGATTTGCAGCCTGCTCAAGGATGATAAATTATGAAATCTATTTTACATGGAAGTTACTCTGAACATCATCCTGGACAAAATTATAAGGAGCTGGATGATCTCATCAGACTAAGTCATCCCTCAGAGGAAAAGAACTTTTAAATTTACTGCTTTACTTATGATTACAGCCCAAACAGATAAAGATACATGCACTGACATAAAAAAAGAGAAATCAGGAAGCAATAGATCCAAGTTCCCTACTCCCCTTCCAAAAGAAAGGCCTTTATTCCATTACTTCCCATTTTTCCTTTTCAACTTTACCTCCATGCTGTGGATTTCAACCAGAGCTGGCTGGCCCTCAGAAGGCAGGTTTGGCAGTGCTTTAATTAAGAAGCCCCCAGGCCCAAACCTGGCACAGATATGAGGCACTGAAAATTTCTCAGGCGTTGAGGGCCTTAAAGGTGCTGAAATGGGGAGAAAAGAGAAAATAAGACCAGATAACCTGTCCTGCAGCTTAGTAAACTTGCTGAGGTATTTACCCAATTCAACAATCCTGCAGTATTAGTGGAGAACACCCTGCCATTTAATTTGGGTGAACTTGGTGAGAAACAATTAATCAGTTCCATTATAGTCCCACACATCTGAATAGCTCCAAAGTCTCAAATCTGAAGATTTGCAATAACTAGAACAAAACTAGACTATAGAATTTTAAAATCCAATTATTTTTTTCAATGCTGGGGCTGTGATTGTTTGTACCAGACACATTTCTGTGCTCTCTGTACGAACATAAAATACATCTGCAAGGAGCTAATGACACACATCAACATTTTGGAAAAGCTTTTCTGGAGAAGTATTTTGTATCCAGAGCACAATGCCTTCCCTCCTCGCTCCCCAGAGTGCCCATACCTTGTTCCACAGCTGACCAGCCTGTCTCAGCAGGGTAGCCATAGTCTGTGTAGGGCTGCTGTCCGTCGAAGGCGGGCTCGTAGCCTCCGTAGGGATACTCGGCGTGCAGCGACGCCGCCTGCGCGGGGGTTTCATAGGCGTTACCCGTTAGGTCGTGATTGCTCCTGTAGAGCTGGCTCTGCACACAGCACATTAGTCAGGGTTAGCTGGGAGCCTGGGGTTACACAGAGCAAGCAGCACTGCAGACAGCAAGCATTCCCTCTGACAGCTTCCACTCCCAGCGTGGAGCAGGCTCACTGCCACCCTGCCAGAGCCTTCTGCAGCACCAGGCCACAGCAGATAATTAATGGACCTCTGTCCTCTCCCCCAGTGTTTTTACCATCATTTGATCTGTTCAGTTCTCCCACAAAAGAATTTCTATGTGCTTGTATGAAAATAAGATTACAGCATCAGTTCTGTCACCGACAACTGTGGGTCAGAATGAATGGCCACCTCTGCTTCAATCCCTAAAATCCCGACTGAAAAACCCCAACAAATGACTTCAGCTGCCTAAAGATCAATGCCTAAATGATTTCAAACACTACTTCAAATATTACTAAATGAATTGCAATTCAGACTGGAAAAGTACCTAAAAAATCCAAGAAACACGATGAACCAACTACAGGTAAAATGACCCATTCCACGAGCAAAAACTGCACCTCAAAAATTAGCCAAATATTCTCTGAGGTTTTCAGGTATCTGTACTTGTGGTGTAAGTGGATGAGTAATCAGTTAGCTTTGGTTTTTGCTTTTAAAGTCAAAGTAACATCGTACAAAGACGGATTTAGTCCTTTAACACATCCCAAGTGCACGCAGCCATGCTTGTGATGAGAAAAATGACACGACACAAAGCCAGGCACATTGCCCACTACAGCCAAGCACAGCAAAGGCAAAGTTCTCACAAACAGCCTTTGGATTCAGCAGAGGAAATTTTCCATTTCTGTGTGTGTGGCAACTTGCACAGCTGAGTGCTGATTTTGGTTAAAGTTCTCTCGACAACTGTGACAAATATTAAGTTCAAAACTGTATTACAAACCAGCTTTAACTTAGGAAAGTTTTCAAAACTATTCCCCGTGCTAACCCCCGAGGTATTTTCTTATTTTCTAATGTTTCACCCACCCCAAGAGAGAGAGTGCCAGGCTGGCGTGTGCAGCTGGAACTGACCTGCTGGGAGCGAGAGCTGAAGCTGCTGTGGCGGCTGTGGACGCTGCGGGAGCTGCGCAGGCTGTGGCCGGAGTGCTCGCTGTGGACGCTGCGCCGGTCAAACTCGTCCCCGTAGGGATCCCGGGGCGGCTCCGAGTCGTCGTCGAAGCTGCCGGTGAAACGGGGGTCGTACCTCCAGTTCTCCTCGTATCGGTCACTCCTGAGGGACAGAGAGGGCAGCGATGAGCACAGCCACGCACGGCCCTGAGCGAGGGGACTGTCACTCCAAAAGGGCTCTTAAATCACTGCCTGCACTGAGGTTGTTGTTACACCAAACAAACTGACATTCCTTCAAGGAGTTTATCCAGATTATTCAAGATCAAGACCAACATCATGCTCGGAGTGTGTTTTAAAAACCCACAGAACGTGCAACTGGTCTGCTGCCCTTCAATCCTTCTCTCAGAGATGTGACAGCTCCTCTGGTTTCCCTCAAACACCTCTGTTAAAGCTCCAAAAAAGGACTAGCAACACCGAAATATGTGCAACACTGCATTTTAACAGTCTATCTCCAGTCTGGAGAGAGCACTGGGAGAACACGGAGTGACTGGACAAACCTGCTGCCATAGGGATACGTTTCTCTCTTCTGGTAAGGGTTGTGCTCAGCGTCGTACCAGTACCTCTGGTCGTAGCTTCTGGGATCTCTGTACCTGGGGTCGTACGGGTACCGCTCCCAGCGACCTGGATCTTTGGGAAAGAAAAAGAAATGGTTGCCTATAATCTTTTCCCACTCTTTTCTCTTTAATTACAAGCTGCTTTGGTCCTGAAGCACAGAGCAAAACCAAAGTAATGTACTCAAAGCTATGTAATTATGTACACTCAATTTAATAAGAATACTTAAAAATTCAATTTTACACCTTTTAGAGAAACATGGTTGCCATAGTTACTCCTGAAGGGACAGTGTTTACCACGAGATCTTTTCTAACATCTTTAAAACTCAATCCCAATATTTGTTATGAGAATCACAGAATCTGTGTGATCAGCCTGCAGAGTGCCAAGCAAAACATCTCAGGATGCGGACAGATGTTGCTTAAAACCCTCCCGGGCACCGCACAAGCAATTACCTCCACCCTCCCAACGCCAGCTTGTCTCAGTGAGTGCTCAGATAATGATGGACAAAACCAAAATCCAGCCATGAGTCAACTCCTGTTTACACCCACCCAAAATTCACTTTGCAGCTTTGCCTCCAGGTCACACACCAGGGACACGCCCCAGTGAAAGGCAGCCTTGCAACACATGGAACAAAACTGTCCTGAGCACTGACAATGGAGAGTTTCCACAAAGGAAAGGCAAACTGAAGGCTGGCGTGAGGAAAAAAACTTATTTTATTTTCTATTTCTGCTGAATAAAAAATATACAGGAAGGATGGAAAGGTATTAAGAACTGAAGTGGGCAAAAAAATAAATTTTCAGCGAGTATAATTTTATTCTTGCTGGTCGTTGAAAGGACACCAGTTGTATTAATGTGGATTTTCAGATCTTAAAATCTCTCTTCCCCATAAATTATTGTTTAAATCTGCAATTTTCTATGGAAAAAAAATAATCAAGAGTTCTTTTTGACAACTTACCTCCATAATCGTAGGAGTTTGGGTAATAGCCTGAATAATAATCACTCCATCCACCTTTTCCATAATAATCTTCTGTATACCCTTGCCTGAAAGAAAGCATAAAATTATAAAAAAGCTGTTATTCCACCTCAATCTCTTCTAAAGTCAGCACAAGGTAGGAAAAACCCTATGCCACAACTGATTAAGTGGAGTTTCACAGTTAAAATAATGCATTTCCAGGAAATCAGGGCATCATAAAATTAAGACTTTACAACCCAGTATACCACTAAATTGTTGTGTGCCATCAAAAGCTGACAGCCCTTAGCATACAATAACTTAGTGGCTCTGTAAATTGCCTTGGTGATAAGTTTAATTACTTACAGACAATTAATCATGAAAACTACTGCTATAATTAGCATCCTTTGAACTGTCTCAGCAGAGAAGTCGATAATTTCACAATTCATTAGGAAAAAAATGGCTCCTCCAAATTTAACAGTGTTTTATTATAACATCTTAGGATGAAGAAAATACTCATTGTCCAAATGAGCACAAGAACATGGCTAAAACCAACACAGCAAAGTAGGAGTCAGTGTATATAAAAAAGTTTTAGAATTCTTCTGATGGAAAAAGAAAGATGTGGTCATTATTTGAAAATTCATGAGCCTTTATTATAGAATATTTTCAGGACATCATCCCAGAATTGCTGAAAAAAGCCAGAGGATGAATGTCAGATGAAAAATGCAGTGTTTACATGTATGCACACGCAGATAAATGTATGTATATGTGTGTTTGTACCCACAGGGGTGCATTTGCACTCACAAACACACCCGTGCAGGTGAAGCTATTTAATGCCACTGTGGAGTGATGGGAACTTCCCCCTTCTCTACAACTGGTCCTACAACTGGGAGAGCAAACCCCAAAGCGGCCCAGCAAGTCGAGGAGTGTGGGAAGGCTGCTAGCACAGAACTCTGCACAGGAGGAGGTCTGATCTTATCACACCAGGTTTAGCTGCTCAACCAGTCTCCCCAGCCTCCTCCAGGGAGATCTCAATCCCTTCCCCAGCAAAGCTTACAGCCACCACTGCCACCACGGGCACATTCTCTTCTCCAGGGAGATCTCAGTCCCTTCCCCAGCAGAGTTTACAGCCACCACCACCACCACCACCACCAGGGGCACATTCTCTTCTCCAGAGAGATCTCAATCCCTTCCTGAGCAGAGTTTACAGCCACCACTGCCACCACGGGCACATTCNGATCTCAATCCCTTCCCCAGCAAAGCTTACAGCCACCACTGCCACCACGGGCACATTCTCTTCTCCAGGGAGATCTCAGTCCCTTCCCCAGCAGAGTTTACAGCCACCACCACCACCGGCACATTCTCTTCTCCAGCGAGATTTCAATCCCTTCCTGAGCAGAGTTTACAGCCACCACCACTGCCACCACGGGCACATTCTCTCCTCCAGGGAGATCTCAATCCCTTCCCCAGCAGAGTTTACAGCCACCACTGCCACCACGGGCACATTTGGGGCAGGTTCCCACACACCACAGTCCCTGTCTGGCTGCCCTGGCACTCACCACCAGCCCTGACACATCTGCCAGGCTTTGATCTGCCCACTGCCACGCACAGAAACTGCAACCCCTGCTAAAAATAGCACCCCGGGAGAGCACACGCCAGGAAGTGCTGCTGCAGGTTATCTCATCTCAAGAGCTCGCAGCACATTTAAGTTCACTTAAGAAAATGGTAAAAGTTATCACACGGAGCTACAGCCACTGTTTCATTCTCCTCAAGATCAAAATCCATCTCTGATCTTCTGGAGGTGGTAAGCAAAATGTTGTATTTGTAATTTGATCACTGATCCATGTGTGAACCACCACCAACAGACAAATTCTACAAAGGGTTTAATAATTTCCAGGCAGATAACTGGGATTTCTCTGTTAGAAACCTCCAAACCCCTCAGCAGATAACAGCAACATTGTGTCATTAATTAGAAGTTCATACAAACCACTTACACAATAACCATCAGAAAGCAGCAATCTCTGGAAGGTAATTTGCTGCTTCTTGCTTGAGAAATACTAAAGATTTAATCCTGCTTTTATTTAATATTTTAAAGTAGCATTTGAACACATTGTTCCCCTCTCTCAAATTGTTTTATTTTATATAATTAGACAGATCCAGACTTTTAAATTTCCCTAATCAAACCCTGCAGTGAAATGAGTGGGTGGGACATGCCCACACAGCACCTCTGCCACCCAGACCACAGCCTGGGAGCTTTGTGAGGATCCCCAGCTGAGGGAACTGTCACACAAAGGGACCTGACACAGCACCAGGATGTTGTCACCTGACTCACCACTCTCTGCTGAGCACCTGAACCACTCTGTGTCCATGGTGCTTGCAAAGCAAATCACAACCAGTGTGTGAAAGTGCCATTCATTAACAGAACGAGGGGCCCCTGCTTGAGTGCACGGCAGAAAATAAATGAGTATTGATTAATAACCCCATGGCCTGCGCTGCTCTTTCACAGCAAACACCAGCACCGAGGCTATCACAGTGACTTCCTGCCTGGCAGAGACACCAACAACCCCCAGAGAACTGAATGAAAGGAACAACAAGAGAAAAGGCTGGGGAATTGTATCCTCTCCAGACGTGGCATTCGATACCGTCCGTCCCTATGGCAGCACACAAAGAGGTTTTGAATTCCTCCCTGTGTCAAACTTCACCAGGCATCATCACACTCCCTGCTTTGGGGTGTTGCAGACCGTGGCTCAGCTGAGGAATTACAAACCTGGAGGCAGGTCTGTCGGAGCAGTGGCTGGCCCTGGAGCTGGGCCGCTCGGGCTCGGGGTAGCGGTAATTCCCCGGCTCCATGTAGGCAGCGCCGCTGCTGTCGTAGTGTCGGTACCGGGGGTCGTACTGCCCGTAGCTGTCCTCCTGCAAAACACAGGCAAGGGAAGAGCCTTCACACCTCCGAAATCAACAGCTAAAACCAAAAACCATCACCATTCACACCTGAAGAGACGCAGGTTAATAAATCACAGTTTAGCTTTCGTTACTTTTTGTGGTAGAAGTTATGAATATCCAAAACTTAAAGAAAAAAAAAACATTATGTCTGGACCAGAGGCAGTTCAACCTCTCTACTAAAGCATCAATAATCCAGGCAGCAGATAGGAACCAAATGTGAGCACCTGGACAGCCAAGACAGTTGTAACTGCCAGCTTTTTCCAAAAAACCAAACAAACTGCTATGAGCTGACATCTGTGTCAACTGGAATTGGTATCAGGAACTATTTAAGTTTCTATAATCTTTGCAGTGTCAGTTTTGTCACTGCTGGCTGGATTTTCCCTACACTTCAACAGCTAAAATGAATACTCTGCTGAATGCTGATCATGGCACAACTGTTTAAATTCATAACTCAAAAATTAAAATTAATACTACAATAGTAAGGAGGAAGAAAGGGAAAAATAAGAACGTACCATGTAATAAAGGTGAGCAGCAGTCCTGGGGTCTGCAGGAGGATAAGGTGGTGGATATGGAGCCTGGTAAGCATCGTAAGGGTGTCTGTAGTAGTAGTAAGGGTTCTGGGCCGGGCCAAAGGCATCCTGAGGGGTCTGAGGCTGGGCTGGACGCTGCAGGTCTTGCTGCCCGTTGGGTGGCACTACCTGAGCCGTGGTGGCAGGAGGGGCTGTGGCAGCTGGAGCACCTGGAGGCTGTTCCGACACCGGCGGCTTCCCGGGACTCGTCTGATCGTACCTTGGCTGGGCTGAACCTGCCTCCTGGGGCCCCCCGGGCTGGGGACGGGTGCCCAGCACCTGGTTCTCCCCCTGCTGCGAGGCTTTAGCCCCTGTGGGAATCTGGGAGTCTGGAGGAACTGAGGACTGCCCGGATGTTGGTGGCTGCACTGGAGCTGCTTGTGTTTGTGGCTGGGCTGGCAGCGCTCCCTGTGCAGCTCTGTCTGGTGCTACAGCCTGGTGCTGTACATCTTTTGTCACCTGTTGGTAGAAATGTTGTTTGTCAGGCACCTCGGGACGCACCTGACCAGCACCGCCGGCTGCCTGTTGGGCTGGAGCACCAGAGGGTGACTGATTGTGCACCTGGACAGAATTATTTGTGCTGCTTTTCTCCAACGTCCGTGACACCGTGAAGTCGAGCACTCCAGCAGCTTCTTTGCTACTCGACTGATTTGCAGAATTATTAGCCTGTGCTACAGAATTAACAGGGGGGACTAGTCCACTTGCACTTCCACTGGGAAGATTTGTCCCAGGAGAAACAGATGAATTAGACCCTGGCTTGCTAGCAAATTCAGGAACAAGGCCTTCCGCATTAACATTCTTTTGCCCTTCCGGAGCCAAATTAAGAGGAGTTTTCATAAGCAAGTTTGCAGGCTGATTAGAAGCAGCATCAGAGGAATTAACAGGGCTTTGTAATAAATTATGCTTTAACAGATTAGTATTTGGAAGTGCATTAACTAAGAGAGATCCAACTTGCATCACAGGTAACGGCATGTTCTCCCCACCAGCGTGTGAAGTTTGGGGACCCATTGCAGGCTTGTCCCCAACTCCAGAGTCCTTCATTGGCTGATTGTTTTCATTGTTGCTTAGCTGATTAGATAGAGAAATAGAAAAATTAATTGGCTGAGCCAAATTATAGCTTTGATTAGGCTGAGCAATCAGGATAGGCTGATTTTGCAAAGACTCTGTAGGTGGAGAAGACAGTAAACTTGCATAACCAGAACTTGCCTGAGACTGAAGCGCCTCCTCTTCTCCCATTTTGGGAGGATTCTCAAGATTTTCAAAAGTTATATTTCCATCCTGGGAATGCTGCACGGCAATAGTCCCTGGTTTACACGGCTGCTGATGAGACAGGCCTTCCTCTGGTGGCTGAATGACCTCCACAGTCTGCTTGGCAGGTACGTACACTGCAGGAGCAGCAGGAGCTAGAAGAACATTTCCCCCAAAATTTGGTAACTCATTGTGAGCCCACAAGGTCGTTGCAGGGCTGTCACACTTCTTGCCTGCTCCCTGAGCTCTGGTTGAGGACCGTCTCTCAGACACTGATTGTATATTTTCCACACCAGGTCCAGAGTGCAGCGTATTTCCAGCTTCCCCAGTGCCTGCAAGAGGCCCTGGGTGTACCTGAGGCATGTAAATCGTTTCCAGATTATCTGGTGGCTGTTCAAGATTGCCAGGGGATGCAGCAGGCACAGCTGTGTTCTTCTTGATATTCTTTTGGTTTGAGTGGTTCTCTCGTAATTCAACCACCATCTTTGCTTGGTCAATCTCTGCAGGTTTTATACCAACTCCGTGGGACCTCACAGGTTCAAAAGAACTATTTGCACTTGTCTGAAACACTCCTGTAGGCTTGGGAGGACTTGGAGTGGGAGGCTGGGATAGATTGCCGTGGTAGTTCTTGCTCAGGTTTAGCTCCCCTGAATCACCTCCCAGAGGAGAGGAGTCGATCTGTTTGAAGAAGCTGGCAGAGGATTCCTCATCTGGCTTCCCAATTTCCTGCTGGATAAACGTCCCGACTTGCTCTGGGGGCCGTGCTGAGCTGGAAGTGCTCCTGTGGCTGATGGTGCTGTAGTTGGAAGAGACGCTGTCTGGTCGGACAGGGTGAGGTAAGGAATCAGGTGCCTCCAAGTTTGGTCCTCCTTCAGCATGGCTCGCGACGGCGTTCTTGGGAAGCACCTGGCCCGGGAAGGAGCCGTACCGGTACAGATCGGGCCCAGCAGCAGGGGATGAAGCACTGATATTCTGAGGTTCACTCGGCAGCACCTCCTGGTTCTGAATGCACTCCAGGTTCTCCACGTTTTCGTACTGGGACGCAGCAGTGTCACCCATCTGTGCCTTGTCGTCACCAGCAAACAGAGAGTGCTTAGCAGCCTGTGCCTCCTGATGGCTGACAATTTTGGGGAAGTACTGGACATCCATTCCTTTCTGGAGCATCTCGCCAGCTGAACCTGTACCCAGCTGTGCCTGAGAGAGAACACTGCTTGCCACCTGCTGAGGATGCACAGGCTGGTGATACAGGGAGGCCGAATTTGGCTGACAGGCATCAAACTCTGTTTTCTCCATTATGTAATTTTTTTCAGATGAAAGAATTTCTTCATTTTCTGCCTCGTCCCCTTTGAAAAACATGGAGAGAGTTCCTGGATCTCTGTCTGTAGGAATAGATCTATTTGATGTTTCAGACATAGCTGGAGACTGGTTTTTGGGGTTGTTTTCCTGAGCTGTGGGAAGGACAAAACCAGAGTCTTGCAAAGGTGGCTGTGGGTAAAACTGTTCCTGGTAAGGTTGGCTTAACCAAGGGTTTGCCATTTCTGTGTTCTGCCTGAACACATTTCCAGGCTGGATGCTGTTCATGTGATGACTGCTGTTTGCAGGGCCATTTCTCCCGTTCTTTTCACAACCAGCGGATAGAGGCGCTTGCACGATGTTTGGTGGAATCCCTTGGTGTCCGGGACCCTGCGGGATGTTCGTGTGTGGAGGAGGGTGAGAAGTGCTGACGGAGGGCTGAGAAATGTTATGAACGTCAGTCTGAGGAGACGGCTCAGGATAGGGCACAAAATTCCGAACTGGAGACTGCAGATTCCCCGGGACAGGCCTCCACTGGGAGCCAGGCTGCTGGGGAGGCGGTGGGAAGAGCGCTGCTGCGTTGGGTGCTGAAGGTGCATCGTTTGGATCTCTGCCAGCCCCAGGTTTGTTCGCTGCAGACACCATTCCGGGATGCACACCGAAGGAATTCTCCACCGCTGCTCCTGGGTTGTAATGCAGCGGCGCTGCAGGCCCGCGCAGTCCGAGCTCGGCGTTGGGATGCCCTTCCGCAGCGCTGTTCATAACGTACCCCGGGGACGGAGACGCGAGTGGAACATTAGGAAAGGTACTGGTGCTTATCCCTGCTTGAGCCGACAGAGAAGGGTGTGGTCCATGAGGATTGTCCCCGGCACGGGAGGGCGGCGGGTGCGGCAGGGCCGGCTGCGGGAAGGCCAGCGCGCTGCCCTTGGATGGATTCTCTAAAGGGGAGCCCTGCTGCCTGCCGAAGGCAAACGGGTCTGTCACGGGCTGCACCGGGGCAGCCGCGGCGTTGGCTCGCTTGCTGAGCGGGCTGTTCCTCCAGTACATGTTCCGAGCTACGCCCGCGGGAGGAGGAGGAGCCGCTCCCGCCGGGACAGGCTGCGGTGGCTGCTGCATGGTGGCTCCTGGCAGGGTCACACGGTGACAAACCGGCCGTGGATGCACCGGAGAGATTTCTTCCTCTGCCCTGCGGAGACAACACAGGTGACAAGTCAGTTCCCTTTCTCACAGTACATGCAGCACTTAAGGAACTTTTATTTTAAACAAAATATCTCAAAGAATTTGAAGTGGAAAGTATCTCCCTTTTCTCCAGAATGTGTAAGAAACCGACACAAAACTTTGTATTTCTAAATCCAAGCCCGGCATTAATGAACTGTAAGGCTGCATAGTATCAATGCACATTATTTAACAATTCTATGAACAAATATATCCAAGTAAGACTAATAAAACACAGGTCAGACCCATACTAGTGTCAAACCCTCCAATGGCATCCCGCTGGTGCATTTCCCAGAAATCTGCATCACAGAGAGGACAGCACGCAGCCTCGAACAGAGCCTGCAGCACCATGCCCAGCTCAATTTAATTATGAAGAGTTGAGAAGTCATTATCTCACTCTAATTCTGTTAGAGATGATCTTCAGCCCTGCTGCACCGGCGCTCCATGGGAATGGACCTTCTCACAGGTGAGCTGAGAAGCGTCCCAGGAAGGAATTAATCAGACGTTATCACCCTCAACAGCCCAGTTTTGGTTTAACCAAGAAAACGTTGTGTGGCACAGTACTGGTATTTATTTTGAGAAAGGCAATTGGATCCTCATCACTAATATTTTCTTTTAGATGAATGCTGCATAGTAAAAGTGCATTTAAGGATAGAAAAACCACCAACTACTCCCACCTATCAATGCCCACTCTCACTTTAACACCAGTGGGGCTTTGGCACAGTGTCTGGGTTACAGCTGCATTTCAGGGGGAAAGGACACGCTCAGAAGTAATCCAACCCCAACTCCAACCAACAGCAGTCAGGAATCTGGCACACACCAAGTTCAGTCAATTCATCAGGGTGTCCTTTTTCAATTTTATCACCCCTTAACAATCAGGGCAGAACGGAGGCTGACAAAACCAGAGGAATTCATCAATACTTGTCCAGTGGAGCTTAGCAACATGTGATAGTCTTGTTTTCTCACGGTACACAACAAATATTGTTTACAATGTGCAGAGTGAAGTAACCACAGCAATTGTTCCACAGCAGATGCGCTTCTGTTTATAAAAGAAAAAAGCTGTGCAATTCTTATTTAGAGTTCTAAGCTTCAGCATTTGTAAGAGTAATAAAATGGGAAGCCAGAAAAGTCAGATGTTTGTAATTGGGATAAAATTGTAATAGTTATAGAGAAGCTCTAATGCAAAACACTTCTGGTTTCTTGATATCAAAAATACAACATGTATTTCATAAGGATTTATACCTAAAAAAAATAAATAAATAAAAAGCACACTGACAGCACCACAGCACACAGACTTTACTGGACATCAGCACAACTTCTCCTAAGGAAAAATCTCCCCAACAGCCCTGTGCATAATCCAGGTCCCTGTCTCAGAAATTCTCAATTTCTCCCCTATATCCACATATTCCACAGCCACATTGTCAGTTAAGATGCCATAAATTCACGTTTTATTAAGATGGGAAGGACAACACAAGCCAGACTTCAACAGAAGCTTTAGAGCTCCATCAGTCTCGTGCATCACTTGCGTGTGCCTTCACCGCTCTTTTTAAAGCCCAGCTGCTGAATTCCATCAAGGAATGCTCACAAAAAAGGGTTTTAGGACTTTGCAATCTTTTCTCCTGTTACAATCCCGAGGTGAAGGTTTTCCAGCTGGCCACGCTTCCCGGCCTTGCTGCCAACCACGTTTCCAGGAAACCCTGCCTGAACACCCATCCCAATTTCCACACGTGTAAGGAACTTCTGGCTGTTCTGGGCATCCCCATTTCTTTTTAATCCTGTTCTTTTTTGTATTAACCAGACTTTAAAAACTCCTCTCTTCATAAACTCAGGGGTTTATCCAACACGCTTTGGATTGGGGAGGAAAAAACCTAATTAAACCACCTGCCAAGGCAGTTATGTCCTGGAAAACACAAACTTCACTAAATAAATTATTGGTATCTACTAAATAGATCTGTTTTTCATCGAAAAGTTGTTTCTGAAATACAGCTGAGCACAAAAGCCATCCTAAATACCCACTTCCAAATGTCTAATGCGGACTTCACTCCTTGCAGTGTCTCATTAAAAAAATCCTAATGCTTTGCCATATTTTTGCAACAGCCGGTACCAGTAATTAGCTAATTAAAATAAGTGTAAGGTCCTACTTTGAGGCAGAACTTGCCATTCCTCTAACAGGATCTTTGATGGTGCACGACAGAGGTTCAGTACGAGGGATCAGCTTCCTCAGAAGCAAAGTTAATATTAACAGACTGCACACAGTAGTAAAAGCAAGCAAGATTTGAGGAACTGAGTCCAAATAAAATGAACGTGCCCATGTCAGGTAATTTAAACAAAAGATAACTCGGTGCTACTGACCCTCCCTTGTGCCCCATCCAGGATTAACAGAAATGCTGATTTTAAGGGATTTAGGAAAAAACAGGCAAGTTAAGAGCAATCCATCTCTGCTTTATCTAGTTTGGAAATTCTTAACTTTCAGCTGGTTTATTAATTGATAAAGCAGAGCAGCCTGCTGAACATGAGTCACCGGGAGTAACAACTGCAGAGGGTGTTTCCAGGTGTACCAAAAAAACATTGCAAGGTGGAAAAAAAAGATTAAAACCCTCTAGGCAAGGCCATAAAATTAATTTCACCTGATGGGCTCTATAGCTTCATCCATTAAAAAATAATTTCTTTGGCAGGAATTAATTTAATTATATCTAAATAAATTAAACAGAATAATTATGCCCACAAAGCAGGTTACAGAGAATTAATCTTAACTCTGATTCTAACACATGCCTGATCCAAACAATAAATAATTTCACATACACAGATTCCTAATGACAACAAAGTGCCAAAAAACCCCAAACCCACTGCAATCTCAAATAGAGGAACAGCTGGAAAACGAGATTTGCAGCTTTAAAATCAGCAACAACTTCTTCAGTTTTATCTTACGCAGGCAGCTGCACATCTGCACACATGTGGGTGACAGATTGAACGCGTTTGACATCATTCACGCTCCTGACAGATTCCTACCCGGCTTTTCCTAAACAGCAACCAGAGTTACAAATGTTATTCAGCGAAAATGTAGCGACAGGGCAAAGAGGAAGAGCTTTAAACTGGCACAGGGCAGGTTTAGGTTGGATATTGGGAAGGAATATGAGGGTGGGGAGGCCCTGGCACAGGGTGCCCGAGAAGCTGCGGCTGCCCCTGGATCCCTGGCAGTGCCCAAGGCCAGGCTGGACGGGGTTGGAGCAGCCTGGGACAGTGGAAGGTGTCCCTGCCACGGCTGGGGGTGGAATTGGATGATCTTCAAGGTCCCCTCCAAGCCAAACCAGTCTGTGACTCCATGAAAACAGCTCTTTGGGATTCAAAAGCACAGCAGCAGCACAGAGCATTCCCGTTTAATTTGAAAGGGACCCAACTACCAGTTCTTCACCCCAGCGGCTCCCGAGGCTTTGGGGCAGCTGCACTCCTGAGTCAGCACCAGTTGCACAGACCTGTGGCACCTGACAGCTCGGAAAAACAACCCTGACCTGGGTGCTGTCAAAGCGAATACGTGATAGCCAACATCAGACGGAACTTTCCCCCTCCCGCACCCCGCGGAACAACCTTCGGATCCCCGCAGCGCGTCCCCGTCCCACCGCCCCACTCGGAACCACCCCCGGCAGCCCAAATCCTGCGGGAAAACCCCCGCCCGGGCAGCGCAGCCCCGCGACTGCGGCAGCGCCTTCGCCCCTCCTTGCGGCACCACCGCCCGCCCCGAGCGGGGCCGGGGGCCGAGCCCGGGGCTGCGGGACTCACCGGCTCCGTGCGCTGCGGCAGCCCCGAGGCCCAGCCTGAAGCACGGCGGGGTGGGCACCGGGGCCCGCACTTCAGGCCCGGCGCTTC
>VYZT01037108.1:43203-73105 GCA_013400735.1 Pomatostomus ruficeps
GCCGCCGCCGCCGACGTGTCACGGCGCGGCGCGCGATGACGTCACGGCGGCGCGCGCACCCGGCCGCGCTCACTGCCGTTCGGTGGCCCCCGGGGGGCGGGACGGGCCGCGGGTTCGAGTCCCGGCTGCGCGACTCAAGTTCATGGGTTCGAGTCCTGTTCGGGGCACCTCGCCCCGGTGTCGCCGGGGTCTCGCCTCTAGGCCGGGCCGTGGCGGAGCGTGGCCGCCCGTGCGCGTCCCGGGGAGGTCCCGGTCCCCTCGGGTGGCCGGTGCGGGTGCAGTGGCGCGGGCGGCCGCCAGGGCGGGACAGAGCTCCGCCGGTTCGGTGCCGCTCCCGGGGGAGCCGCTGCCCATCCCGGGTCGAGGGCTCCCCCGGGCTGCTGGGACTGAGCAATTCGTGTTTATAGACAAATAGAAATGAGATTCTTTCTCACGGAGAGAGGCTGTGACTCGCTGCAGAGTGAGGTCCTGTCCTGCACGTCCGTGTAGGCTTAATTAATAAAGTCACAGTAATTGGGGAAGGCTGCGGGTGCACGTGTCCAAAAGTATCAGAATCAGAAACGAATCCCAGAATCCTCAAGGCTGAGAAAGCCCTCTAAAATTACCGTGTTCACCACTAAACCCCGTCCTCAAGTGCCACATCCACGTGCTTTTTGAACACTTCCAGGGATGGTGATTCCAGCGCTGTTCCAATGCTTAACCAACCTTTCCGTGATGAATTTTCCCCAAATATCCAATCTAAACCTCGCCTAGCACAACTCGAGGCTGTTTGCTCTCATCCTGTCCCGTGTTCCCTGGGAGCACAGCCCGAGCCTCACCTGTGTCCATCCTCCTGGCAGGGAGTTATGCAGAGCCACAAGGTCCCTCCTGAGCCTCCTCTTCTCCAGGCTGAGCCCCTTTCCCAGCTCCCTGAGCCACTCCTGGTGCTCCAGACCCTTCACCAGCTCCGTGGCTCTGAGCTGCAGCTCTATTTTACACAAACTCAGGATTTTTAACAGGGTGACCCCCCTGATCCATCACCAGAAGAATGTCTATCACCCACCGGCGTGGCCCCCATGCTGGTTCTGTCACACCCTGCACCCGACAACGAGCCTTGGAGAGGGAAATACGACCTAAACAAACATCTTAATCAAGGGTCATTATCAGTGCGAGAGCTGTTCCTGCACGCTTGATCATTAAAGCAGGGGAATATCCTCAAAGCCCCGTCCAAGCAGGGGAAGCAGCACTTTGATGCTGGTGTGGGAACCAGAGGCAGCGCTGTGATTTTTAAGTGCCTTTCATCTCCCTCTTTTGTAGGAACATTCTTATAAACCAGCTTGTCAAATACAATTTCCCTGCGCAGGCATGAGCTGCAGATAAAGCCCTGCTTCTCCCTTGGCGTTTCCCCCAACAGGTGTAATCTGAGGAAACATGGTTTTAATTAGCCCGATCGGCTTTTCGTGTGCTAAACACCATCAACAGCTCGCATCTGTGTCTAGAGTTAGGTATTTATGTTCCATATTTAACCCCCTTGTGCACGGGTACACAAGGCAAACGCTGACAATGGCATCTCACCTTTGCTGTTCTCATGATAAATATGTGATTATAAAGATCTGCCACATTAAAGCACTCAAACCCTTTTTACCCCGAAGTTTTTAGCTGATTTGCTGTTCTCAGCAGTAACTCTGGACTTGAGTGACCCGTTATAAATGGTAACCTTTGCCAGTGAGGACAGCGTGTGTCCTTCTCTCCCGTTTCACAGAATCACAGAATGGCTTGGAAAGAACCTTAAAAATCATCAAATTCCCCCCCCAGCCACGAGCAGGGACACCTCCCACCATCCCAGGGTGCTCCAAACCCCGCCCAGCCTGGCCTTGGACACTTCCAGGGATGGGGCAGCCACAGCTTCTCTGTTCCTCGGCTCACCTGGGATACAACACAAACGATCCTGAGCTTTCTCTGGTAATTTATTCAGTCTTCAGGTTGCACACAGCCAGAAACACGGTCCTGCCCCGGGAGCTTGCTATGAAAAGGCTCATTCTTTGAGTTTAGAAACAGGGAAAATGGCTAAAGGAGAGTTTCCGTATCCCTTACCTGTATTCGGCATCTTGTTGGCCAACTGGACAAGCTGAGTTTTATTTATTTACTCATTCAGTTGTGATTATTCAGACCACCCCAGCCACATTAACCCCTGATCCGAGTGAGGCTGAACCCGAGATGGATTTGGCTCCTCCTGTGCATTCTTCAGGGGGTGATTTCAGCTGCAGCAACAACTCCTCCATCAGGGCTGGGGCAGCTGCGAGCAACTTCCTGAGCAAACACCAACAGCCCGGAGGGAGAAGCAATACAGAGTTGCAGTTTCTAAACGTCCCATCTAATTGAGCAGGAATAATGGAAACAAAGAGTGAAGGAAACAAGCCCTGCAGCGTGTAAACACGGAGTTCAGGTGCAGGGATTCCTCCGAGCACCAGCCATGGCAAAAGCTGGGGCTAATCTTGTTTTACGCAAACGCTCCTGAACCCTTCCCTCGGCTGGGATGGGATTTTAGTGTTTCTCAGCCTTTTTCACCTGGAATGCTGGAACAGCCACGCTTGCCGTGATCCAGCCGCTCCTCGGCATCTTCTGGGGGTGGGAGAGCTTGAAATTCGGCTCCCAAAAATCTTTACCCGCACGAGGTGAAGACGAGCTCGTGGTGGAACAACGAGGGTTGGTTGGAGAAGATTTGGGGAAGGCAAATTCTTCTGGACAGGGAGTTGGTGGGAAAGCCTGAAGTGCCAAAGGAAAGTTTGAAACTGGAGCAATTTCCCTCTTTTCACGTTTAACTTTGTCTCAATCCCGGCTGGATCTGTGACTCTGCTATCGTCTCCTGCACCCACGAGTTTGTTGCTTACCAGATAATTTCATAAATACAAGAATCATTTGGGGCTAAACACTGAAAACCTAAATTTTTGCCTCATTGCTCCTCCACTACTTAAAAAACTTCAACTGACTTAAAACCTAAATTTTTGCATCCTTACTCCTCTATTACTTAGAAAACTTCAGCTGACTTCTAGTTTGAATTGCCTTGTGACCAATTAATTAGCATATATTAATTTGCTTCTTTCCATGTTATTTAGCCCCCTCTTTCCTCACCCTGTCCCTCCGACCATTCCTCATGGAAAACCCCAAGCTTTGCAGCCCCTCTTGTTAAACCAGCCACACGTG
The DNA here is from genome assembly GCA_013400735.1 of Pomatostomus ruficeps. Lineage (NCBI taxonomy): Eukaryota > Metazoa > Chordata > Aves > Passeriformes > Timaliidae > Pomatostomus > Pomatostomus ruficeps. Next base: position 46,387 of record VYZT01037108.1, read on the forward strand.
CTGTCCCTTGCAGTGTCACTGTTTTGCTTGTCTTCATAAACCCTTTCTTTAATCGATTCCAGGCCAAATCTCTGCCTTGCCCGTGAGTGACTTGGGTGCTGTACACTGGCCAGGCAGGAGAGGGTTTTTCTAACGCTGGGGCCGTGCTGGGCTCGGGCTGGGATGGGAATGAGTGGCTGAAGCCTGCGAGGCTGGGCTGTGTGGGATTCAGAGCAGCTCGTGTGTGAGTCACGCTGGAGGCAGCCACGCTGCTTTTTCCCATTCCAGATGGGACCCAGCCAGACTCCAGGATGTGTCTGTGCTCAAAGGGACCTCAAAAATCACTAATTCCACCCCCAGCCACGGGCAGGGACACCTCCCGCCATCCCAGGTTGCTCCAAGCCCCGTCCAGCCTGGCTGTGGACGCTTCCAGGGATGGGGCATCCCATCTCCGTCTCTGGGGGTATCGAGATCCTCATTTTGCAGGGAGAAGAGGGGTTTGTTCTGGGTTAAAACACCCCTTTCCATGGAGTTCGATGTCCCCTTTCCTGGAATGTCACCTCCCCGACCTCTGAACATGAATTTCACCGCTGTGGGTGGCACCTGGAATGCCACTGTCACAGCACCAGGAGCTGACCAGTGGCGCAGCAAGGGTTTGGTGGCCCTGGGTCTGTCTGGAGTGGACACTCGAGCCCTCTCCCTCCCCGGCCACGGAGTGGAAAATACCAGCATTCCAGGCTTATGGGATCTGGGAAGAGGTCAACGGCTCCACTATTTATATCCCAGTTATTTGGGGACTTTGCAGCTGCATTTGTGCTCCAGAGTCCCTGTGGGGTAGAGAAAGAATTAAATTAAGTTAAATTACCTTAAAAATCTTGACTACAGCAAGGACAGCAAACGTTTCTGGGTGATGTTTGTGCCCAGAGTGACACAGAACTGCCCCTCTGGTGCTGCTGTTCCTGTTTTATTTACAGTGATTTGAAGATGCATGAGGGACATTTTTTAAAACAATTTTTCCCCTTTTAGATCTTGACCTGAGGACTTTAGAGCACCCACAGCACAGGTAAAGAGCTCCCTGAGCAGAGCCCATCCTGCCTTGCTCAGTTGTCTCAACTCAGCGAGAATTTAGCAGAAATTAAAGAGAAATTTTCATTTTTCAAAGCTCTTCTCTGAGTTTTTACACAGAGAACAAGATGTTGGGGGAGCCCTCTGTGCAAGGAGCAGCCCTGAAAGGCAGCGAGTCCAGAATTCAGCTGACCCACAACAAAAACACCGAGTTCCAGTTTTAGTAAAATCTAGATGCCCGGCAGCATCATTTATTGCAAATCAGTTAACCAAAAAAAATACATCATTTTTGCAAACTACAACTTTGCATGTAGATAACTTTATTACAGAAGATATCTTTTCTTAAACTACATTCTAGTTTATAAAACATAGGAAGGTCCAACACCACGTGATGTTTTTAATCACTCATATTAGGCGTGTCGCGATAACGATGGTCTGAAATGTTAACGAAGATGAGTGCTCAGCAAGGCGCTGGGCCTTGAGAAATATCCGTTTTATTTGGTGTTCTAACAGAAAGGAAATGAGGAAAAGGAACCCTTTTCTTAGGTTTTCTTGATTAACTGCTCTCTATCTGCCTGTCCCATACACATTTATCCAGTCTTGGGGTGTCTGCTTGCCTCTGCACCCGAGTGAGTGATATTCCAACACCTCTACAAGGTGATATATTTATGATATATTTAAGACTTGCTCATTCAGATTTTTGAAACAAAATCCACCTTTTCTTGTGAAAAAAAAACAAACCCAAAAAAAAAAAAAAAAAAGAGAACGTATTTACAAACATTAAATCTGCCACAGGCTTATACTATATTTTACATGATACACAGAAAGAGTGCACACCAGTATAAAAAAAGATGCATCACTCCAGGCTAACGTCACAGGACAAAATCGTTCAACGTCTCACAGCACAGCTGTGCTGGCCCCTCGCCCTCCAGTTCGGCCAGTCCAGCCTCCCACCAAAACCAGCAGCACATCCCCACTGGGCACCCAGTGAGGGCTCTGCCAGAGGGGCTGGGGCCGGGCGGGCACGCGGGGGTGGCAGTGTGATAATGCTTTGTAATCTCACTCTGGGTTGTCTGCACTGCCAGACACACCTTTGTAATTTTTTTTTTTTTATTATTTTTTTTTTAATTTTTTTTAAAATATATATAACCATCCTTAAAATAAGGATGCGGTTTACAAAGTTTATATTGGCATTTATTTCTTTAAAACGGTTACTCGAAGGCAAACACGAAAACGAAACGAAACGAAGAGAAAAAAAAAGAAACCGGTAAAGATATTCAAAGTAAAATTAAGTCTCCTTTGTGTAAATACTCCGTAGTTACGAGCTTGCTCTCTTGGAAGTTTGGCAAATAAACTTCTTTTTGATGGGGGACAGTATTCATGTTTTGTAGGGTTGTTTTTTTAGCTCAGAAACTGTTCTTACAGGTCTATAACCCTGATTTTTTCTCTTTTTCTTTTAGATCATAAAAATCATTTAAATATATATATTTTTATATATATATAAAAACAAGAGAGAACAAAACTTTCTATTATCAAGGCAAATGTACAACTATATAATACTGAAATTTAAACAAAGATTCATGACCGGTACCATAAAATGTCCTCTCATATAATAGCAAAGGAAGCATTTTAAAGTACATTTAAAAAATTTGTCCATGCTTAATTTTTTTTCCCCTTAAGGAGTGGTATTTTTAGTCAATTTTTCCTTCCCCTCTTCTTTCTCACCTCTCTTTCTGAGTTGAAAGAGAAAAAAAATAAATTAATGGCATTTCAGAATCACAAATTGTTGCTTATAGCTTTACATAAACATTTCCTCTCAAATCCAGCACAATGAACCCCCCAAACAAAAGAGAACGTCCTATAAAAACCTAATTTGTTGATTTCTCGAAACACGACTGGTGTCCCACATTGAGTTCTTAACAATAGAACATATAAATAAAAAGGCAGTGTTCTCATGTAAAATAAAAAGTACATAAATAAATACTAAAAAAAAAAAAAGGAATTAATTTGTCTTTTTCTTTTCTTTTTTTTTTTTCTCCTCTTTTTTATAAAAACATATTTAAAAAGGATCCTTTAATAAAAGCATCCGGTGTGTCCTTTAAAAAAAAAAGAAGATTGAGCTTCTGGCACCCAGTGAGTGTCTCTGCAACGCCTTCTCTCACTTGAAGGCCTCGGGGATGTGTCCCATCTGTGACTGCATACTCGTGGGAGGGCTGGAGATGCCCTCGGACCAGTCGGACACGTTGGAGTGAGGGGATGAGCTGGACCACTGGTCCGGCGACTCCGGCGAGGGCGTGAGGAAGGGGTGGTCGGGCACCTGGAGCTGGTGGCTGGGGGTGTTGTCCAAGGGGGAGGAATAACTGTGCTGGGAAGGCGGCGTCAGGAACTGCGTGCTGGTCATGGGCTGGGCGAGGGAGGAGGGCAGCGAGGTGGGCAGCAGCTGGGAATCCTGCGGCAGGATGGTGTGCACGGCCATGGCGCTGCTGCTCACCGGCTGCAGCTCGGGCTGGCTGAGCTCCGTACCGAGGAAATTCTGGCCCAGGTGGCCGCTCCCGTTGGAGCCGGGGTTGTGGTGCTGCTGCGGCGGCTGCGGCGGCGCCGGCGGCTGCTGCGGCTGCTGCGGTTGCTGCTGCTGCGGCTGCAGGCTGGGCTGCTGCAGCTGCTGCTGCTGCTGCTGCTGCATCTGCTGGAGCTGCTGGCTCTGCATCAGGTGGGGCTGCGACGCCAGGCGCGTGTTGGGCATGGCCTGGTAGCTCATCATCTGCGACAGGCTGGTGCTGGGCAGCGGGTTGTGCAGGGAGGCCATCATGCCGTGCTGCAGGTTCTGGGGCTGCGGGTGCGCCCCGGGCTGCAGGCCGCCCCGCAGGGGGTTGTACTGGCTCTGCACCATGCCGTTCTGCAGCCTGCTCAGCCAGTCACACTGCCCGTTCAGCCCCGCCCCGCCGCCCACCGAGAAGCTCATGGGGGCACTGCTCATCACCGTGCTGGGGCTGGACACGGGCAGGTGGGACAGGCGCGGCGGCACCGAGTCGAAGCCCATCCGGCTGGAGCTGCCCATGGCCAGATCCTGCTTGCCCGCCATGTTGAGGTGGTTGATGCTCAGGTGGGCGTCGGGCATGCCCGGCAGGTGGTTCAGAGGCATGGACGGGGACTGCTGGAACGGGGACGTCATCAGCGGCGGGGAGGCCACGTCGGAGAGGTACCCGTGCGGCGACTCCAGGGAGTCCACTGGGGACAACACGCTGGAGCTGTCCAGCAGACACCCTTTGCCATCTTGGGACTTTTTCCTGCGGGCTTTGAGGTCTTTGGCATCCTTGCCGTTGCAGCTCAGCCCCTTGGTGCTCGGTTTCCTGGCCTTCTTGCCCTGCACGGCGGGTTTGAGGTTGCCGATGTAGCTGTTGGGGGAGCAGAGCGGGGGGGACAGCGTGGGTGCCCCCAGGGGCCCGTTGTGCAGCGGGGGGCTCCGCACCAGGTTGTACTCATCCAGCAGCCGGACGATGTCGTGGTGCATGCGCTCCTGGGCGATGTCCCGCGGCAGCCGGTCCATGTGGTCCGTGATGTCCCGGTTGGCAAAATGGTCCAGCAGGACCTTGGCGGTTTCGTAGCTCCCTTCTCTGGCTGCCAGGAACAGTGGGGTCTCCTCCTGGAAAGCCAGCAATGTTTGGTTAGGGTTGGGTTCATGGATTCTCCTGGCTCGCCCTGCCCTGAGCTCCACGCCCAACTTCACATTGTTGGTGGCAGAGATGGTCTGGTCCTGCTTTTTCCTACCCTGCTGAGCCACGGCCTTGTACTGACATCAAACCAGGAACCCTGTGGGTGACCCAGACCATGCTGAAGGTGGCCACAAGGACACCAAAGTGCCCCTCAACATCACCCCTACAACCAAATCCCACAGTGCTCCCTTGAGCCAAATCCAACAGCTTCATTCACAGCAGAACAATCAAATCGGACTCTCAGTGCCAGACATTTGTATTTTAGCCAGAAATTGCTCTTTAACAGACTCCCCAAATGGTCTTTCCCTTGCATACATCAGCCTGGGAGCTCCTACCTTGTTATTCTGCATGTCCTTATTGGCACCGTTCTTCAGGAGCACCATGGCAGCTTCCACGTTATTCACAGCAGCTGCCCAGTGCAGGGCTGACTTGCCTGGAGAGGAAAAGCACAAAATACAACACAAATTAGTGAGTGCTAACATCAACAGCCAGCAGCCCTTTTGTCCCATGTCTGAAGAAATTGCTGTTTTAGCTGCCTCAGTACCTAAATCATCCACGGCATTGACGTCAGCGTGGCAGTTGATGAGGTCGTCCAGCATCCCCTCCACGGCCAAGCGAGCAGCCAGGATCAGGGGAGTGGTCCCGTCGTGCATTCGGGCGTCCAGGTCTGTTGCCCTGTTCCTGATCAGGATCTGCCACAAGAAAGGGCCCAAGCAGAGGGGACACAAACGTTAGGAGGGCAGACAGTGAGGCTCTCTAGGTACCCAGGTGTCAGGACCTGCAATGCCCTTCCCAAAGGTTCATCTCAGGACCTGCAATGCCCTTCCCAAAGGTTCATCTCGGGACCTGCAATGCCCTTCCCAAAGGTTCATCTCGGGACCTGCAATGCCCTTCCCAAAGGTTCATCTCGGGACCTGCAATGCCCTTCCCAAAGGTTCATCCCTCCAGTTCTGCTCCCAGCCCAGGGATGCTGCTGTGGGGCTGCTGCTTTGCTGTGCCCCAAGACGGCAGGAGCTTCATTTTTTAAGCCTGTCACCCCACATCTCACCCAGGTGATAAAAATCTTTATGCGGCACCACTATTTCCCTGCAAAAACCCCAAAACTGGCGGCCAAAGGCTCAGTTACCTGGAAGACTCCCTGGGCATCGGCAGAGACGGCGGCGTGGAGGGGCGTCCGGCCCATGTTGTCCTGGATGTTGGCGTCGGCGCTGGCCTCCAGCAGGCGCTTGGCAGCGTCCGAGCGGGAGTAGCGGGCGGCCAGGTGCAGCGCGGTCTCGCCCGTGCGGTCAGTCTGGTTGTGCAGGCTGGCGCCCTGGTAGATGAAGTCCGAGATGACGGCGGGAGCGTCGTCCTCCTCCTCGCTGTTGCCGGTCTCCAGTCCTCCCCCGCTGCACGAGGCGATCATGAGGGGGGTGAAGCCATCTGAAAGCACAGGGGAACCCGGGGGAAAAAGGGATTTTTACCCTCTGTAAAGCAGGAGGCTCAGCCAGACTCTCTGTCTGCGATAGATGCTTATTCTCCTGGGTGCATCGAGACCGAGTTCCTGACTAGCTCTGAACATCAAACACGAATATCCTTCCTCTGATATGGATCTGAAATTCCTCAGTGGTATCTCACTGCTTTCCCTATTCCATCTGCTCGTTTGCACACGCACCATGTAAGGTGCAGTTTGTAAGGAAGGCTGCTCAAAGCAAATCGAGTTTGGTAAATACCTTCATTATTTCAGAGACGTGGGGAAGACCAAGCGTTTGTAAAAATTTAAAAACCTATTGACTGCTGTTGAAAACCTGAAGAGAAGACTGAAATGTACACATGAGTGGGAGGAGAGGAATACAGGAGCAGCAGAGAGATCACCTGGGTGATTTAACAGGTACTTCTGTAATTTCCACCTCAGTGACTGAACAAAAGAGCTCTCATGGAAAGCAAAACGTGACAGGGTCTCTCTCTAAATCACACACAACGGCAACCCCGTGGTGCAGAACCTGCAGCAGTGACTCTGCACCAGCAAGGGGCAGGTGGGGCTGAGGGAGGGTTTGACACGAGCTGAGAGCCAGTGCGGAAGTGCAGGGGGTCCTTACCCGGCCCTCTGACGTTGACATCCATGCAGTCAGCGTCGATCTCCCCCTGGGGAGGCGTAGGGGCCATGGAGGAAATGCGCAGGTCAGCGGCATCCAGGTGCTGCTGCGTCCACTGCCTGTGGTCCGTCTGGTCATCCGTGTCCGGCAGCATCGCCTGCTCCTCGAACTGAGGGGAACAGCAGGGAATGAGCTCCCAGAAAAGTGCCCTGGGCTGAGCTGAGCTCCAGCCTGGGAAGCTCAGTGAGGCTCCAGGGTGTGTGTTTGTCACAGGCAGATTTGTAAAGGAGCTGCGAGCAGCAGTGAGGGGCCCCACGGGTCCCTCTGCTCCCTCCGTGACAAACCCAGGGGTGACTGCCTGCAGCACGGGCAGGGAATGTGGCTCACCCTGAACTTCTTGGTGTCCAAGGTCTCCTCATCACCCCACTCATTCTGGTTGTCATCCATCAGTGTGCCATCCGAAGCATTTTTGAGGGGTCTTTAAAAAGAAAACCACACAAGAAGTTATCTCCTGTGCAGGAGCTGTCTGTGATGTTTGCCAGTGTACATGCAAGGAGAATCAGCCACTTTCCAGGAGGTTCCCCTCAGGCTGCATTTCATTTTTCACCAAAAGCAAACAGATTACAGAGCACGAACCAGATGCAACACTGCCCTTTTTCCCCATGCAGAACTTTAAGTCCCCTGTTTTTTCTCCTCCCTGCCACACCAGAACGATGCACTAGAGCACAAAACTCCGACGGGCTCTCTCAGAAGAGCCCCGAACAGCCCTGCTGCGTCGCATTTATCGGGTTAGCAAGCAAATTACTCACTTCAGCCCCACAGAATCCTCCCCGAGGGGTTCCCGCCGCTTCTTCTTGCTCGACTCTGTCACTTTGAAGCCTTCTGGGAACCAGAGCTGCCCATGCTCCCTGCGCCGCTTCCGAGACACCAGCACGCCCAGCCCGATGAAGGCGACCAAGACCAGCGCGGCCCCCACCACGTACATAGGATACAGCTGGGAGTTCTTCGTGGGCTCCGCTGTCTCACCTGCAGAACAGCGGGGCACAGAGACACGCTGAGACATTAAGCTGCATAGCAAACCGGGGACGGAGTGGAAATGAAGGAAAATTAGTTAATAGAGGTACCTAAGTCTGATCTAAATCAGCACCCCCCCCGCCGCCCTCCTGCCCCCCTCCCCAAAATAAGGTCATTTTATACGCTATTAATCAGAATTGCAAACTATCGGCAAATTCTCGGCTGCGCAAGGCAGCCTGCACCAGGAGACAGCTTCACTTTTTTCTCCTTTAAGGAAAAGGATTAGCAAACTTCAAATCATTGCGCTTGCATTGAGCTGTTAAGACAAAAGGATTTAGGGGGGATTTTCAAGATACAAACTTCAACTCCTTGCATGTCACTGATTGATTGGAGTTGCCTGGGTTTTTCTTTTCTTTTTTTTTTTTTTTTAATAACTTTTAGAGTGATAATGATTTGGAAATAAAACCTGGAATAAGCAAAAATAATAAAGTGGGTTTCCAATTTTCTTTTTTTTAAAGAAAAGACTTAAAGGGAAAAAAAAAATTATGTGAGGTTATTAAAACCAGGCTGTGCTCAAACGCAGCCAACGGACAGATAAGTAAAGTCGGGGAAAGCTGGAAAGTTTTGGTTGTCTCTCCTCCCTAGCTGAGCGGCCCTACTTACTTTTAACAGCTTCGATTTTGTAGGGTATGTTCAGGTTGCCGAGGGAGGCCAAGGCTCCCAGGAATGCCGCCACATCGGTGGCGCTCTGGAAGCACTGGGAAGAGGACTGGATGCACTGGCGGTTATCAATTTCCAAGTAGACGATGGATCTGTGCGAGGGAAGAGTCAATAAGGAACGGGGAGCGATGACCACGCCGAGGACACGGGCGAGCCCTGTCTCCCTTCCCTCTTTAACCCCCATCAGTGGGAATTAGAAGGTGGGGACCCATCTCCTCGCCTCCCTGTGGCCCAAACCCTGCATGGTTTGTTGGATTTGCCTCAGTGAGTGCTGTAAAATCCAGCTCTTTATCTACAGGAATGGAAGGGAAACTCTGCTTCACAACGTTTTAAAATTACCCAGACACTACAGTATCTTAAATAATGCTGTTTGGGAGCCTTCAGATCCTCTCACATCAGTTTCGCTGCTCTAACTCCTTTGCTTTCTGTGGTTTTTGATTGAGTCCATGGAGAGGGAGCAGGTTAGATGTGTATGTTTACACCAAAGATCTCCAAACACAGATTGCAGTAATTGAGTTTTACAACAAAGCTCTAGAAAGCATTTCCCAGGGAGAAAATGAGGCTTAGCTTAATGACTTCCTGAAGTCAGACAGTCGGTCAAGCCAACCTCTGCGTCCAGGTCCCACCCAGCCCAGCCCCGGCTCCCAACAATGCCCAGGACTCCTTCAATCGTGAGAGTCGGCGCAGCATTGTATCAGGGATTCCTGAATGATCACTCCATTTTCCCACATGAGAGCAGAATCCGGTTTCTGTTCACACAGAAAGCAACATCTAAACACAATTATCTGGCCTACATCCTTCCCTTCCTAGCGTGTTACTATTATCAACACAGAGAACAAGCGCTGCTCGCTGAAAACGGAGCCCTCTTACCCTCTGATGTCCATCTGGTCGAGCTCCCTCTTCTGCCTCCTGCCAGCCCTGGAGTAGAGGCTGCTCTTCACTTTGTTGATGACAGCGCTGGACATGTCTGACCAGTCCTCCGTGGACCTCTTGATGTAATGTTTTTTCAGCTCCTCCTCGTTGCCGTAGTATGGGAAGATCATGTACTCGCCCTTGGGGTTCTTCTTGAAGACCACGTTGGTGTGCAGCACGCGGCTCAGCTCCCGCAGGAAGTTGAAGGAGTTGTTCTTCAGGTTCTCGGGGGTGATGAGCACCACCACCACCAGCGTGCCATCCGCCAGCTTCTCTGGCATGTTGTTTGCACAGTCCAGGCCATCCCACTCGCACTCAAAATTGTTGCAGCCCTGGTCACAGTGCCCATCCGAGAAGTGATCTTTGCAGTACTGGTCATACAGGGGGCTGGCAGGAGGAAGAAGAAAGGCAGAAGAAAGAATTAAACCAGGTACTGCAAACAACACCTGTCTGCTGAGAAAAGCAGTGGTGGTCTCTCTTTTGTACAAATATTCTTCACCCTGACAGACACTAAACCAGTTTACACAGAAAGCAGCTGTTTGCTGCAGGTGAGAGAGAGCAGCTGTTAAATTATAACAGAAAAAGGGACAAATTACTGTGACTCAGAGAAGACATGGGGGCACAGAACAGTTACTAAGACCAGAGCTGGTCCAGGAATCTGGGGCTAAGTTCCCGCTGTTGCCAAAGACAATGTTTGGGAAATGCTTGGATGTTAACATCATCATGTTTCCTGGCTGCTCTTCCATCTGGGGTCTCCCTGCCTTTAAACTGACTGTGTTACTGCTGTGAGCTGGAGAATCCACTTCTGCGGAGTGATACAAGCAAGGACAGGGGAAGCCATCTGCAATGAGTCAAACCCAGAGAGCTTCCAAGTGGATATAAACTCAGGAGGAGCACAGGTAAATGTGGCTGTTCGAGCTGCAACCCCACAGGCAGCAGAACAGAATGTTGGGAGTGAGCAGCAGGCCTGAGTCTGGGAGATTCATCAGATGCAACCAGAAGGACCAGAGAGTCACCACAGAGGTCATGGGCTTTAAAATACAAAGGTTTTAAAGAAGCCACTTACTTGCACTGCCCCTCATATTTCTGGCAGTCAAACCCATCGTAGAGGCAGCCGGCGTTGTTGCACTGGGAGTCACACTTGCCATCGTTGAAGTACTTCCAGCACTGCAGAGACTGGGAGCAGTTCTTCCAGGGATCATTGAAGTTGAGGGAGCAGTCGCCCCCGTCCCAGCCGCAGGCGTGGTTGTTGCATTTGCCGTCGCAGATCTTGTTGCCGGCGTAGCCCGCGCACACGGCGATCTCGCACTTCTCCTCGATTTTGGGGGGGATGATGTCCTGCCCGATGCCGCCCTGGAAGTCGAAGTCGAGGATGTGGCAGTTGAGGCCGTTGAAGTTGGCGGGGCAGTTGCAGCGGTAGTAGGGGGAGGCGTCGCCGAAGAACTCGCAGGTGCCCCCGTTGTAGCAGGGGTTGGAGGTGCAGGGGCTGCTGGCCGGGTACTGGCACTCGGGGCCCGTGAAGGCCGGCGCGCACATGCACTTGGAGCTCTTGTGGATGGAGATGCAGGTGCCGCCGTTCAGGCAGTGCAGGTTCCCGCAGGTGCGGGAGTCATTCTCGCAGGTGGCACCCACGAACCCCTGGGGAGGGCACGGCAAAAGGAGGGAGTCAGAATCACCCATGCTGTCCTGCAAGCAGCACTAACACACCTGTGTGTTCTGGGAAACCAAAACTCGCCCCTAAAACTGGTGATGGGCGAGAATAATCTTTAATGTAAAGCCCATCAGAGCATTCCCTCAAAGTGAAAGGAGCTCTTCTCCACAGCTGTCTGCTCCACTTTGTGTGGTGCAAATAACATTCAGACAGTTCTATCTTCTCCCTAACTCTCTTCCAGCATCCTTGCAAGCATGGAGGGTGCCCATTTATGGATGCACCCACACCAAAGCATCCTCCCATCCATGCCTATCCCTGTCCATCCCAGCTGGGGAAGCCTCAGGGGCTAAACTGGCCTCTTGACCACCCCTTGTGCCGCTGCTCAGAGCTGGAGAGGAGCAGGCACCTACCGGGGGACATTTGCAGATGAAGCCGCGGCCGGTGTTGCTGGCGACAGCACAGGTTCCCCCGTTCCTGCAGGGTTTGCCTTTGCAGCCGTCCACCACGGTGTCACAGCGGCGGCCTGCGAGGGAGAGGAGCGTGTGAGGAGCAGAGGAAGGCGTGCAGGGATGCCTGGGGGCTGCAGGCTGCACCCTGGCAGCAGGGGGATGCAGTGCTCACCCGCATAGCCAGGTCGGCACTCGCATTTGTAGTCGTTGACCCGCTGCACGCAGTTCTGGGTGCCGCGGGCGTCGCAGGGGTTGGACAGGCACTCGTTGACATCTCCCTCGCAGCGCTCCCCTACAAAGCCAGGGGGGCAGATGCAGCTGTAGCCACCTACCCGATCCTTGCACTTGCCATTGTTAAAGCACTTGGGCCCCAGGGTGACAGGATCAAAGAAAGGGCTGCAGTCATCCACATTGATCTCACAGTGCACCCCTAAGAGAGAGGGGGGAACAACCCACACAGCTCATCAAACAGTATCGGGGGGCTGCTGGTCCCGTGCATGGGCCTTCCCTGCGAGGGGGCTGAGCCTGCCCACGTCAGTGGCAGCCTGAGCCACCTCTCGGGCAGGAGGGCCGTGGCACCACGTGGCCAAGGACGCGTGGCCTTGACGGCTAAGCCCGCGAGCGAACACAAACCTCGCCCGCTGCGTTTGCTGCTGCCAGCCCGAGCAGCTAATGAGCAGAATCCAAGGATATCTGCACTCAGCCCACTAATGCCCCAGCCTGGGGAATTAATTTACCTTGAGTTCCTCTGGGGCAGGAGCATTTGTAGGTATTGATGAGATCGATGCAGGTTCCTCCATTCTGGCATGGGTGGGACAAGCACTCATTGATCTCCTCCGAGCAGTTAACTCCATGATAGCCAGCCACACACTGCAAGGAGGAAAGAGAAGAGTTACCAGAGAGCTTCCCTCCATTCTCATATGGCTGCAGGAGCACAGCCAGCACCTCCAGCTTGGTAAAAGGGCATCGTGCCCAAGGACAGCATCTTGAGCAGCAGAAAGGCAGTAACTGGGATTTTTTCCCCTGGAATTCCTGCCCCTCAGGCACTCACCTCGCAGGAGTAGCCTCCCAGGTAGTCCGTGCAGGTGGCTCCGTTCTGGCAGGGGTTGGGGGAGCACTCGTCCACCTGCTCCTCGCAGTAGCTGCCGGTGTAGCCGGCCTGGCAGCGGCAGAAATGGGTGTTGCCAGTGTCCACACAGAGCCCCGAGTTCCTGCAGAGGTGTGCTACATCGATACCTGTCAGGGACAGCACAGTGAGATGCAGGGACCTTGGTGACACCCACACACCACAGGGCCATGTCCTGGCCACCACACATCCCACAGGGAATCACAGCTGGAGCAACCCTTGAGATCCCTCTGTGCCAAAGATCCCCATCAAGAGAACTGAGTGTGTCCCTGCTCAGTGCCCAGCACAGGGGACACCTGGGGACCCCCACCTGGCCCTGTACACACAGCAGGCATTTACCTTGCTGCTTGGCAGCCACCTCGCAGGACACGCTGGGGACATCGCAGTAGAGCCCTGTCCAGCCGCTGTTGCACTCGCAGTGGTACAGGTTGCTGGTCTGCCAGCACTTGCCTCCATTTTTGCAGGGAGAGGAGTCACACCAACGCACCAGGTTCTAGGGGAGCAGAGCAAGAGGCGAGGGTCAGGACCCAGCAGGAGTGGAGACTGCAGTGACCCCCAGATCCCCACAGCAGCACCCGCTCAAGCATCCCATACCTGGCAGTTAAGCCCGGTGTATCCCTGGGGACAGGTGCACTTGTAGGTGCCATAGCTGTCCTGACATGTGCCCCCGTTGAGGCACGGCTTGGAGTCACACTCGTTGATGTTGTGCTCGCAGTAGCTGCCCGTGAAGCCGGGCAGGCAGACGCAGGTGAAGGTGTTGATGCCATCCACACACGTCCCACCGTTGAAGCAGGAGCTGGGGACACAGACATCGCACCCCAGTGAGCCACCCTGGTCATGTTCCCCATCAAAGGCCCCCCACACCAACCCAGGGCTATAGGGCAGCACAGGGACCTCAGCCCCTTGTCCCAGCTGGCAGGACTGTACCTCTCCGTGCAGTCAGGGGTGTTGTTCTCGCAGTGGATGCCGCTGAAGCCGGAGGGGCAGGTGCAGGTGTAGCTGTTGACGCAGTCGGTGCAGTTGGCCCCGTTCTTGCAGGGGTTGCTGGCGCACTCGTTGATGTCCTCCTCGCACTTGGGCCCACGGAAGCCAGCCAGGCACTCGCAGAAGAATGTGCCAATGCCGTCGGAGCAGGAGCCACCATTGTGGCATGGATCTGGAGAGGAGGGATGTGAATGTGAAGATGTGATAGGTTCAGCTCTGGTGCAGCAGCCCAGCCCGGGAGCTGCCCCTCAGCACTGTCCCCATACACATTCCCTGGCCATGTGGAGGAATGGGACTGAGCCCACGGACAGGGCAGAAGCCAGAGCAACCTCACCAGGAGACTGGGCACAAGGAGAACCCATGGCACACATTATCCCCCAGCCTCCTTCCTCCCACTCCCTTGGACTGACACAGCTCAACAGGGACATGTGTGAGGTGGCCCAAAAGCCAAGCAGGGCTCACAGCACAGCCCAGGCCACAGTGGCAGCCGGGGTTGGTCCATGCTTGGGGAGGGGAATCCCAGCCCCAGGAAGGGCAATGAGGCTCAGGGCCGGGCTGGTGCACTCTGGGAGCAGCCCCTGCTCTTACTGGGCTTGCAGTCGTCGATGTCGGTGTCGCAGTTGCGGCCGGAGAAGCCGGTCCGGCAGGCGCAGCGGTAGCTCCCGTTGGTGTTCTGGCACGTGGCCCCGTTCCGGCAGGGGCTCTTCACACACTCATTGATGTCGATCTCACAGGTCTGGCCTGGGGACAGAGCAGGACAGGGACTGTGTGGGCTGGGGGTGCTGGTGAAAGCCCCACGGGTGACAGTGACTTCTTGGGCACTGCTCGCACCAGGGTAGGAAAAAAGATGCCAGTGATGGTCACATCCCATCCACCCAGCTGAGCCATGGGGCAGGTCAGGACCCTCCCACAGGCCTTGTTCCCTTGCCTTTCCCTCCCTGAGGGGAGCAGGGAGTTCTAACCCCCAAATGGGCCATGCCCATACCTTGCCAGCCAGGGGGGCAACTGCAGGAGAAGCTCTTGTAGTCCTCTGACTCCTGGCACTCGCCGCCGTTCTTGCAGGGGCTGCCAGCGCAGGGGGCCAGTACGTCCTCACAGGTGGCTCCTGCACAGGCACAAGCACCCGCTGACACCCTCCAAAGTGACAGGTGGCCCAAGACCCCGCTACCCCTGTCCCCTGCCCTGGGCTGCTGCCAGTCTGGGGAAGGCTCTGGACCTCCCCACCACCCCAGGGCAGCCCAGCTGGGGCTGACTCCTCCATTCCTGATTGCCCATGACCCCGGACCTCCACAAACCTTCAAGCCCTGGCTATCTGGGCTGCATTAAAGAACTGCACACTTCCTTTGGCAGGGAAGTGCTGCTCGCGGTGTCTTTTCCCCCTTGCACTCCCTCTCCGCTGCTTTTCCTGTTTACGTCCAGACAAGGGACACGTTCCCTCCGAACCCTTATCTTCCCTGTCAGCCAATATCTCCTGAACTGGCCTTTGCTATTTTCCAGAGCCTTCTCCTCCCTGCCTGCCCAGTCCCCGTCCCCCCCTCCAGGGGTTTCTATGGCCACTGGCGAGGGCAGGAAACAGCTCATGGCTTCCTGCGATTGTGCTGGGCTGCGCGAGCGGAAGCGCGGGGCCAGCAAACAGGAATTGGCTCAGCAGAATCCCCCGGCCCCTCGGCCTCGGATCGCCTTTTCCAGCACGAGCAGCATGGCTGGGGAATGGTGGGGTGTGAGTGGGGCGGCCTCTGGGTGCTGCTGCCCCCGAGCCACCGCCCTGGTGCCCTCCATGAGGAGGAGGAGGAAGAGGAGGAAGCTCCTGCAGGTTTCCTCCAGCTGCGCCGTGGAGAGGTGGAGCCGTGGCTGTGGGCAGCCCCTTGGCAGGGCAGTGTGAGGGAAGGGCTCATGCTCAGTGCCAGCTCACTGCGCATGCAGGGGGACCAGTTTGGTGTCACACACGAAGCAGAAACTCCACAGAGCCGTGGTGGGGCTCCCCTCACCTGTGTAGGGCAGGAGGCAGTTGCAGGTGTAGCCAGCGACGTCGTCGATGCACGTGCCCTGGTTCAGGCAGGGGTTGGAAGCACATTCGTTGATATTGGTCTGGCAGTTGGGGCCTGTGTTAAGAAAAATAGAAAAAAGGGGCTGTGATGGAGGTTTGCTGGTGGCAGGGGGCTGAGGCTGCGGTGGGGACATGGTGACAATGACAACAGCCCACCCATCGCCCTGGGAAAGCCTCCTATGCTCAGCTCCAGCCCTGAAGGTCTCCAGGGTGGCTGCACTGCCACAGCCACACCTGGGGCTCCACTGTCCCCAAAATGAAGCCTCCAGCCCACCCAGCAGCATGGGAACAGCCACCCATGGCTCCCAGCCAGGCCTCGGTGTGGGAGGAACACAGCAGCATCCCTGGATGCACCCTTAGACTCAAGGAATCACAGAGTTGTTAATGCTGGAAAAGCTCTCTAAGATCAAGTCCAACCATCAACCCAGCATCACCATGTTCCATGTCTCCAAGTGCCAAATCCACGCCCCTTTTGAACACTTCCAGCCCTGGTGACTCCACCACTTCCCTGGGCAGCTTATTCCAGTGCCATTTCTAGAAGGAAATTTTTCAGAATATCCAATCTAACTTACCGCTGAAGCCCTCCCTGCAGGTGCAGATGTAGCCACTGGTCATGTCCTTGCAGGTGCCACCGTTCATGCAGGGATTGGATTCGCACTCGTTGTTGTTAATGTCACAGTTTGTCCCACTCCAGCCAGGGTCGCAGTCACACTTGTAGCTTTGGGGAAAAATTGGGGCGTAAAGATCTGGTCTGACCCGGCCCTCTAGGCTACACCAGTCATCATTTATCCAGAAAATGCTGTCCCTTCAGGGAAATATCCCATGGCACTGGCCCAGAGCATGGCCAAGCACCGACTCAGGGAACAGATGCTCGCTGTCCTCTAACCCTGACTTTGTTGGGGACCCTTTGGTCCCTGCAGCGCCCCAGCAGCCCCCGCACCCTCCAGCCTACCCATTCAATCCATCGTGGCATTTCCCGTGGATGCAGGGGTTGCTGTTGCACTCGTTCACTTCGGACAGGCACTTGGGGTCGTGGAAGCCCTCGGGGCAGAGGCAGGTGAAGCCGTTGATGCCGTCCTTGCACGTGCCCCCGTTGTGGCAGGGGTTGCTGGCACACTCATCGATGTTGATGTTGCACATGCGCCCTGAGAAAGGGGGAGCAGGGAACAGTTACCCCATAAGGATGGACGGCGTGGCATGGGGAGTGTACCCACCAGGCAATTCCCCCTCCAGCCACCCCGGGAATGCCTGCTGGAGGCTCGGATCTCGGGGCACACGTGTGCCGGCTGCAGGGGAGCGGGCAGCCCTGCAGGCAGGCTGACTTCACACCCTGCGCTGCCCGCCTGCCTTCATTAAACGTGGCTGGGAAGAGGCCGTGCCCTGGGCTGCTTTGGGCCGGGAGGGAACACCGAAGGGAGGAGGTTTCAGCCTGTAACCCTACCTGCCGTGGCTGACAAAGCCAGGCTTTATTTCAGCTCCCGGCGGGCCCGAGGACAAGGGGCCGTGCGAGCGGGGAGCGGTGGGGGCTGCTCCCATCAAAGCCCTCCACCACTTCGAGCAGCGATCAAACAAACCAGTCGGACAAGGCAGCAACCTGATACCCATGGGAGTGGGCGCAGCGGGAGTCGGATTCGCAGCACCAGACACCCCTTTGATTTCGGACTGAGCCAGGGTCACCCTCCTGAATGAGCAGGAGCGCTGGAGGGTGTAACACCTCCTACAAGCAGGATGGCAGCATCCCCCCTCCTCACTGCACCCTCGTCCTGGTTTTGTGAGGCACCAGCAGCTGCACGTCCCCAGGGTGTGAGGCCCTGCTCTCACCTGTGTACCCCGGCTCGCAGGTGCACTCATAGCCATTGATCTTGTCGATGCACTTGCCGTAGTCGCAGGGGTTGCTGGCACAGTCGTCCAGGTTGATCTCACAGTTGGGGCCTGGGGAGGAGAGGGGTGTTGTTAGGGGGTCCCCAAGAGGAGAGGGGTGTCATTAGGGGGTCCCCAGCCCTGTCAAAGCAGCAAAACGAAGCCTGCTGGCGCTGACTGCCACTGCCACCCCACAACAAAGCGCCTCTGCCATGGGCAGCTCCCGGCTGGGGCGCGGTTTCTGCCAGAGCCGGGCACCAAACCGGGAGAACTCGCCCTCACCCAGGATGCCCCAGGCCGGCCCCGGCACCAGGGCGGCTGCTGGCGGCGGCGCAGGGCCAACCTGCCCCGGGACGAGGATGGGAGTGGGATGCTGCACCAACACTGCCGACCCATGTGGAGCCCCGAGGGTTCCCCTCCACTCACCCGTGGTCCCTTTGAGGCAGATGCAGTTGTAGGCGTTGTTCCTGTCCTGGCAGGTGCCCCCATTTTTGCAGGGCTGGCTCTGGCACTCGTTGATGTTGATGTCGCAGCGGTGGCCCGTGTAGCCGGGCTGGCAGAGGCAGGTGAAGGAGGCGATGCTGTCCTTGCAGGTGCCGTAGTGGCACGGGTCAGGGTCACACTCATTGATATCAATCTCGCAGTGAGCACCCGTGAAACCTGCCACCAGCGAGAGGGACACAGGATGAGGATGGGGGACACGGGGTGGGCATGGGGGACACTCCTTCCCACCCTGGCCAGTGCCCTGGGGTGGCTTTACCTGCCCCACCGTGAGCCCTGAGACCCCCAGGAGTGGGGTGCAGGCAGGGAGCACCCCAGTGTGCTGGCAGTGGGGCTGGTCAGACCCCGGCCCGGGGGCTTTGTCCCGGGGTGCACAATGACCTGCATTAAAACCGCCTCGGCTGCGAGCGGGGCCCCGCGCTCGCCCGCGGCTCATCCCGGAGCGCCCGGGGGGGCCGGCCGTGAGCACCCCCGAATAATAACCCCCCCGGCAGCTCCTATTCTCCTGGCCGGCTCCCTCCCCACTGCGTTTGGGGGTGGAGAGCCGAGGACAAAGTACAGCTTTGACTAGACCCCGCCAAGCCCACATAGCAGCTTTTCATCGGGGCTTGGCATTAGCAAGACACTAATTAGAGGCCATTCAGCTGGAAGATTTCTGGCGGGAGCTGCTCCACAAAAGAGCCACTGTTTGCCACCAGGGCTCAAGTCATCATTTTGTGCAACTGCTCCTTGGGTTTCGGTCGGCGAGCCCCCGCGGCCCTGCACCTTGCATGCCCATAGAGGCAGCTTTATTCCTTCCTTCCTGCCTTCCCCCTCGCTGCCGCCCCGGCGGGCGGGAGCACGGTGGGACGGCTGCTGCGGGGCCACACCTAAGGAGTGCCGGGCTCCACACACCTGGCTCCGGGGCCAGCAGAGCTCGACTTGCTCTGCCAGCACCTGGGAAAGGGACATCCTGCCCCA
Source organism: Pomatostomus ruficeps (assembly GCA_013400735.1). NCBI lineage: Eukaryota > Metazoa > Chordata > Aves > Passeriformes > Timaliidae > Pomatostomus > Pomatostomus ruficeps. The sequence continues at coordinate 65,443 of VYZT01037108.1, forward strand.
GGGAGTCACATCAGCAGGGACTGACCGATGGGGTGGTTTGGGGACACCTGCTGCAGCAGGTGCTTGGAGAGGTGAGCACTAAATGATTTGTGAATGTGGTTTCGTGGCACATCATGGGCAGGATCCCCTCACCTTCGGTGCACTCGCAGCTGTAGGTGTTGGGGCCGTCCACGCACTTGGCACCGTTCTTGCAGGGGGTGCTGGCACACTCGTCGATGTCGAACTGGCACAGGTGCCCGTTGAAGCCTGGAACACGGGGAGAAGTCACATCCCTGCGCACGGCCGGACCCGCCAGGCTCCCGTCCCTGCCGCCGGGCAGCTCCCGCCGGGCCCCCCCGCCCTGCTCCCGCCGGCCCCCCGCATCCCGGCTGGGGCGCCGGGTTTCCATGGGGACGGCTGCTGGGGGCCCTGAATGCGGGGCTGCGACCCACCATTGAGAGCATCTTATTTACATCTCTAGAGGAGCAAAGTCTCTGAACTTCAAAACCTCCTTTCACAGATTAACCGTCTCCCCATTCTCTGCTCCACCCCGTGACTTTGACACCGCATTCAAAGCCGCTGGTGCGGCCCCCCCAGCCCCCAGCCCTCCTTCCCAAAGAGGGGCCTTTTCAAGTGCAAAGCCGTGGGGTTTAATCCTCCTTCCCCTCTCCCATGGGCGGGAGCTGGAGCAGCATGGCCTGCACGGTGCTCAGCCCCTCATGGCAATTGGAGAAGCCCCCTCCAAAGCACCAAGAGGTGCTCGTTACACTCCCCCCATTTCGGAGGGCTATGAAATTTAAGGAGCCCATTCTTAATGGCATCCTGGCTTTGTTTCCACCACGGTGGCAGTGGGAGGGATGCTGGCAGTGGGAGGGATGCCACGTACCAGTGGGGCACTCGCAGTGGAACTCGTTGATCTTGTCGAGGCAGTTGCCGTTGTGCAGGCAGGGGCTGCTGGCACACTCGTCCGTGTTGATCTCGCAGTAAACCCCCTCGTACCCTGCCGAGAGAGCCGGCATGGTCAGCACCATGGCACAGGGCCGGCACCATGGCACAGGGCTGGCACAGCCACACGACAGGTGCGTTACACCTGGGCACACCTGGTGCCCCATCTTTAAACAGCTCAGAGCTGTTAGACACGTGGTGGGATCTGATGCACAAGCTGCTCTGTGGTTGTCCATCCTGCATCATCAGGTTTGGCTCCATCCAAGCCAGCAAGGTTGGCAAGAGGAGGAGTCCAGGGCAGGGCTGAAGGTGCCCAGCTCTCATTTCTTGTCCCCCCACCACGCAACCTTTACTGAGCTCTTCTCGGTGCTGTCGCCAGGCACAAGGAGCTGTCCACCCACCCCTGCACCCAGCTGAAGCTCAGGGGCACCCAAAGCCCTCCCACTGCCCACTCCCAGCTGGGTCCACAGGGCTGCCCACGCACCGGGCATGCAGATGCACTGGAACTCCCCGATCTGGTCCAGGCAGGTGGCATCGTTCTGGCAGGGGTTGGAGAGGCACTCATTGACATCGATCTCGCAGCGAGGGCCCGAGTAGCCCTGCAGACACTGGCACTGGAAGGACCCCTGGGTGTTGATGCACTTCCCCGCGTGCTCACATGGGTTGGCTCCTGTAAAACACAAGCACAGCTCTCAGGACGTGCCCCTTGCTGTGCCAGAACTTTCCCCAGCTGTGCTACTGTCACCGTGAGCTCACCCAGCGAGCACTCGTCCACGTCCTGGTTGCAGGCTGGCCCCATGTACCCAGAAGGACACGTGCAGATGGCTTTGCCATTGACGGGGTTGGTGTCGCAGTTGGAGCCCTCGTTGCAGGGGTTGCTGATGCAGGCGTCGTCCAGGTGGCACAGCAAACCTGGGCAGCAAAAGGCAGGTGCACGTCAAGGATGATGGGCACACAGGAACCAGAACCGCAGCGAGGAGCCAGGAGACATGCGGGGCAGGGACAAGGTGGGACAGGGCCTCACCTGTGCGGCCATGGGGACACTCGCAGTAGAAGGAGGCCACCCGATCGTGGCAGGTGGCCCCGTGGAAGCAGGCGGCCATGGCGCAGTCATCGATGTTCTCGCTGCAGTCCTCGCCCGTCCAGCCATTGACACAGACACAATTGTAGCCACCGTGGTTGTTGTGGCAGGTGCCACCGTTCTGGCAGGCGTTGGGCATCAGCTGGCACTCGTCCACATCCTCAGTGCAGTACTGACCTGCCGGGGGACAGGGCAGCTGCATGAAGCTGGCACTGACCCACTCCCGATGTGACACAGGACAGCTCTGCCCACACTGTGCCCTCCCAGCCCAGCCCTGTGCCACCCCCATTCCCAGCATTACCTGTCCACTCCGGTGGGCACTGGCAGTTGTAGGTGTTGACGCCATCCACGCAGGTGCCCCCATTCTTGCAGTTGTTGCCTGGACAGTCATTGATGTTCTCCTCACAGTTCTGACCAGTGAACCCTGCCCAGAGGAGACATCTGCTGTGATGCCAACTCCCCCACCGGCTGTGTCACCACCTTGCCCCTCTCCACCCCCTCCAGCAGGTTGTTCATCATCAGGTGCTGAGCGTGTGCCAGGTGCTCCCAGCCTGCCTTTGAAGCAGCTGCCCGGTTTCACCTTCATCCCTATTCCGCCTCTGCTGGAGCCTGGCAGGCAGCAGCTTCCTCTGCACAGGGCAGGGAGTCCCAGCTCTGGAGACACTCGCCCCGAGCAGTGGCAGATCTGACTCCACACAAGCCGGAACGAAGCAGGGCTGCTCCCACGAAGGCTTGTGGCACCCAGTGCTGAATCACCAGCATTTAATTTCACTTTTAAAAGAGCCTTGCCCCTGAGGGGGATCCACGTCCCTGCCAGGGCGAGCCACCGTCCCACACGGCGCTGGGCTCATCCCAGCCTGCCTCCTGCTTGGGTTTGTTATCACCTCCAACCCTGCCACCCCCGGCCTCTCCAGCAGCAGCAAAGCAGCCAGGCCCTTCTCAGGACATCTGCCAAGCCACCTCTCACTGACATTTGTGTTAAAGCTGCATTTGCGGTATGATCCCCAAAGCTCCTGACCCAGCTGTTTGGGGTTGGGGTGGCAGTGACAGCCCACAGTGTCAGTGTCCATCTGCAGCTCCCCCAAACTCCCCAGGGCATTCTGCAGGTCCAGGGCAGGCTGTTCCCTGTGCAGGCAGCTCAAAACGTCACCTCCACAGGCAAGGAATGGGTACCCAGACTCATCCTCTGTGGGACCCCAGATGCTGGCCCAGCTGGGGGCTTTTCCCTCGCTCTCTCCATGTTTTCCTCTCCTCAGCCCCATCACAAGGAGAGCAACTACAGCTTTATATGATTCCTGGTAGGAGTCCAGAGCAGATAACATTGATTTGCACCTCATTTTTGAGCAGCTGGGCTGAGCCTGAGCAGCAATAACTCACAACGTCCTAAACACCAGGATTAACTCATTTTGAACCATCCAAATGAGTAATTAGCACGGCAATTACTTTAAACTCAGGGTTACATTCTACAGCGATGGCACGATAGAACAGCCAAGATTAGTTTAACTTGAAGAAACCCGGTACGGCCGGGCCTCTCCAGGAATGAAAAGGGGACATTGTTCCAGGTTTGCTGTGCCACATACCAGCATATCAATCACCCCCTTATCATGAGGAACAGCCCCCGTCCCTCCTGCCCCTGCCCACGGCTGCTGCAGCACCGTGTGGGACAGAGGAGGTGCTGAGGGACCCCCGGAGCAGGGGCTGTGCCACCCCACGGGAGGTGAACCAGCTCCTGCAGGATGCAAATCTCCTGGAAGCAGCCCACGGAGCCGCAGCTGGGCGTGACAGCGCCGATCCTGCCGGGAACAGGGATCTCCCCCAGGGCCGTGCCTCACCCCGCCGTGCCCGACGCTCGGGCTGCTCAGGGAAAGTGCCTCGTCAGCAGAACGGCAGGGCAGGGCCGGCAGAGCTCCTCCTGCCACCTCCACCTGCCCATCCCCGGGGACAGGGCTGTGAGCTGCTCCAACCGAGCATCGCCCCCGGGAGCTCATCCTGCAAGGAAAGGCTTCCTTCCTCGCACTGCTCGCCCGGTCAGCCCCAGCCTCACTGTCCCTAAGGACAGGAGCTTTGCAGGGTGAGCAGGGGTGGAGGTGAGGCAGTAGAACCTGCAGGGCCCTGTCTGCTCCCGGTGGTTAATGAGATTCCTGAGTGACTGCAGCCAAAAGCTTTGGGAAGGGGATGGAGCCTCTGAACCTGTGTCAGACACCAGGACATCTTGTGCTGTCTCATCCCCAGCACTGCTCACAGGGATCACATCTTCCCCTGAGCTGGGCTGCCAGCAGGATGTGGGTGTCTGTGCCGGCTGGGAGACCCCATCCCCACCCTGATGCCACATCCCCAGCACAGATGGGGCAGGAGGCACAGGGAGAGAGGCTGGAGCTTCCCATGGCAACGCCAAGCCCTGCCCAGGGTGCAGAGCCGAGAAGCCACCCACTCCTCTTCCTGCTGTGGCCACTGCTGGGCTATGGGTGACCAGAGGATGAAACCAACCCCACGAGAGACTCCTCAGGCAGCGCAGTGCTGCCCACAGCTTCCTTCCCAGGGACAGGGTGGGTGCATCCCCTCCACATCTGCCACAGCTGGCCAGTGTGGAGGAGCAGCACTTGTCCCAGAAACACAACCTGGTCTGGGCTGAAACTCCATGGTTTCGTTTCTCCAGGGACAGGGGGAGTGTGGGGCTGCTCAGCACCTTCTGCTCCCTGCCCCGACTGTGCTGCAGCCCTGCTAACTGAGGGCAGAAGTGAAAGGGCTTGCTGGGGTCAGGAGGCCCTTTCACAGCTGCTGTTCTTCTGCAGGGTTTGCAGGGTGCCAAGCTCCTTTCCAGGGTGCCAAGATCCCTTCTGGGGTGCTTCGCTCCCAGGACAGCCCCTACCAGCCCCCTCCACAGGAGTCCTCCATGCCAGAGGCTGCAATCCTGCCGGGCTGCTCCTTGCCGGAGGGAGCAGCAGCGAGCACGGAGAGGGTCTTCCTTCCCCAGCTCCATTAGCACTCGGAAACTTTCCAAAACAGCTATTCCGGGCTAATTATTCCATTCTGGAAGTGGATTAAGCTAAAGCGGAAAAAGGCACTCTTATTCTGGAATATGAGCATCCGCACAGGGGCCTCTGCTCAAACACTTGTTTGGGAAGAGCTATTTTGGTGAAACACGAAGTATATAAAGCCCCCAGATGAACTCTCCTCCTCGGGCATCGCTGCCCGACGCCTTCCCAAAAGCACGTGGCACAACGAGCCCACACCCAGAGGGTTTTGCCCCTCCCAGAGCCACAACCTGCAGGAAATTTGGGCACTGCTCATTCAGGGTGGACAACAGTGCTGCAAGAGAGTCCCCAACCCCTTTCCCTCCGTACCTGGCAGGCAGGTGCAGTCGTAGGTGGTGTCTCCGATCTGCCGGCAGGTGCCCCCGTTCTGGCAAGGTGAGGGGTTGCAGGGCACGTAGAGGTGCTCGCAGTTCTGCCCGGTGTAGGCCGGCTTGCAGGAGCACTGGTAGGTGCCCACCTCGTTGGTGCAGCTGCCGCCGTTCTTGCAGACGGGTGGGGAGATGTTGCACTCGTTGACGTCCTGCTTGCAGTTGGCGCCGTGGAAGCCGGCGGTGCAGCGGCAGATGTAGTGGGCTTCGAAGGGCACGCACTGGCCCCCGTTGGCGCAGGGGTTGGAGGCGCAGGGGTCGGCCTGCTGGCAGGTTTTGCCTGGGGAGGGCAGGGAGACAGGGTGAGGATGCAAACAGCAGCTCAGCTCTCGGTGGCAGCGATCTACACCGCGGAGCAGACCAGAATCTGGGACTGGGTGTGACTAATTCCCCCCACCTCAAACCCCCACTGTGCAGGACCCACCCCTAACTCAGGTTTGCAGAGCACCCTCCCCATCTCTCTGAGGCCAAAATCAGGCAGCTCTGCACCCATAGGGCTTTTCCAGGTGTCACAGGTGTCCCCAGGTGCCACCCCTCACCTGACCAGCCGGGCGGGCAGCGGCACTTGTACTCGCTGAGCGTCAGCAGGTCGCAGGTGCCGCCGTTGCGGCAGGGGTTGCTGAGGCAGACGTTGTCGCGGGGCGTCAGGCACAGCTCGTCGGTGAAGCCCAGGCGGCAGGCGCAGGTGTAATCCACGGTGCTGCCGCGCACCACCGCCGTGCAGGTGCCGGCGTTCTTGCACGGGGAGCTCAGGCAGGGGTTGGGCAGCTGGCACCGCTCGCCCACGTAGGCACCGCTACACCTGGCAGGGGCGAGACACGCCGTCAGCGGGATGGCCAGGGGACACTAGGCACCCCAAGGACCGGCCCAACCCCGGCACGTCAGGTTTGGCAGCGGCCAGGCTCTGCCCCGGCTGCTCCAGGCTGGGAAGAGGAAGATGAAAGAGGTGCTGGGAACAAAGGCGTCCCCCATGGAGGGGCCTGTGCTGACTTGCACAACCGCAGCCGCGGTGCTGACATCCTGCGTCTCATCCCGGGGAGACCATTCTGCCTTCCCTCCCCGCTGAAGGGGAAATCGGGGCACAAGGGACACATGGTGGGGGCAAAAGGAGCATCCCCATTCCCAAATCCATGGGGACAGCCCTGCTCCCCGTCTGTGCCTGCCCACGCTGGGGTCTCTGCTGCACCAGGGCTATTTTTATCCTCCCTCCATCCTAAATCACTCAAACACAATTATCCACAGGCTCAGGCATTGGCTGGCAACAGGTGGGACATGTTCCTGCTCCTCACAGTCAGCTGAGAGCTTCCCCAAAGCCTAACCCTGCGCAAGGAGGGTGAGTGGCCCTGGCTGCTGCATCCCCCTGCGTGGGGGCCTTGAGAAAAGAACCCCTGATGCCACCACCAGCTTCACCATCTGTCACCATGGGCCACCTGGGCTGGAGCAGGACTGAGGCTGGCAACGAGGGCAAATCCCAGCAGCCATCCTGGTGGGCCTGGGCAGGGTGTGTGGCTGGCAGGACCCTGCAGAGCGGGGAAAGCTCCCCCTGGGAAAGGGAGGACGGAGCAAAGCTGTGCACCTGACATAAAAAATCCCAGGGATGGGGCACAAACCCTCCCGCGTGGCACCTCTTGTATCCTGCCTGCAACACGCGATGCCACCGCAGGCACTTGGACAGCTCAGGCTCAGAGCACCCCGTGCTCACACCTGTTGCCATCTGGATTCACATTCCCGAGGTTCCTGGGGCAGAGGGGCGAGCAGGGGGGTCCCAGGGAATACTGCAGAGCACAGCAGTCACCTGTGTCCCAAAACAAGGCCATGGGGCTCCTAAAGTGAAGCACAACTCCACCCTCAGCCACTGCGCCATGCCGGCAGCACTACCACGTTTCAGCCCCGCTCCCCCTCTCCTCTCCTCTCCTCCTCTTNCGACGGCGCTTCTGGGTGGCTGCGGGAATGCGGAGCTTGGGGCCGCCTGAGAAGGGCTCTTTGTGCGGGGCCGGGCACGGGCACAGGCTCGGGGACAGGAGCAGGCACACAGGCACGCCGCCGGCTGCGCAGTCATCCGGCAAAACCCCGGTGCGCGCCCCCGCCTCGCCGCACCGCACACGCTTTTTTTCTTAAAACAATCCCCCCCGGCTGGCGGGCAGGGGAGCGTCACGGGAGGCTCCAATGGGAGGGGAAAAGGGGAAAAAAAAAAAAAAAGAGAGGAATAAGGAAAGAAAAAAAAAAAAATGATGCTGAACAAAAAGCTCCGGTGG
>VYZT01037108.1:73291-88933 GCA_013400735.1 Pomatostomus ruficeps
TTTTTTTTTTTTTTTAACCCAATTCTGATTTCATTGTTGGGGATTGTGTGAGAATTTGTCAGGATTCGGAGACATTTTGAGTTAATGAGACGGCATTATCCAGGCCAAATGAAAAAGAAAATGTGTATAATAATAAATCAGGGCATCTGCTCGGCACACAAAGGGCGGCGGGGAGCAGGTGTGCATCCTAATGAGGCAGAGCAGCTGCCGGCGCCCGCGGACGGTGCCCGGCTCGCCGGCGGCTCCGAGCCCCGGGCGCCGCGGCCGCGGGGCGACGGCGCTNAGAGAGGAATAAGGAAAGAAAAAAAAAAAATTGATGCTGGACAAAGAGCTCCGGTGGCAGCGCGGGAAGCGCTGAGCGCGGCGGGAGCTGCCACGGCGCCCTGGTGCCACCATGAGAGAGGGACACGATGTCCCTGGAGCAGGAGGGGATGCTCGGCAACCCGGGCCGGGGCAGGAGGCCAGTAGGGCTCTCTGGAATTGGGGTTCCTGCGCCGTGAGGTCGGCGAGAGGGGCACACAGCCCAGCGCCCTCCCACCCAATTAGTTTTCGGACCGTTTCCAATTCCAGCACAGGCAACTGAGCACACGGATGGGAAACCAAAGCAAAGCCCAGCCAGAGTCTGGGCATGGTTATTAGCCAGGAGGTTAATTAGTGATTGGAAGAGGAACCCTGAGGGACAGGGAAGCCCCTGCCTGAAGGCACAGGGCAGGCTGGGGTCAGAGGCAGTGCCTGGACTGGGGGCTGCCTCACGCCTGGCTGGGCTGCTCAGGTGCTTCCCAGGCTTGTGCTTCAGGAAACCCCTCAAATTTCACGGAGCTGGTAGACTATTTTAAAATTAATTTCTATTTGTTTGTGCTAAGAGCTGATTTATGGCCACAATCAGCTCCAGGAGTGAGGAGATCACACCAGACGGCGGGGAAGAGTTCAGCTTGGAAAGGCTGAGGTGGGCTCACATGGGCCATTTGGGCCAGGGTACTCCCATGCTCCCTATTTCTCCTCCCAGGAAGGGGTATTCCCAGCAAATCTTCAGGAAATAAAAGCAATCCAGCGCAGGCAGCCTTACAATCCAGCAGTCACTGCTCTGATCCATGGAGGAGTTTCTCTGGTGCCACGTGGGGCTGTGCAACACAGACCCTCTGCAGCTGCCCAGCCTCACACCCCCACTGCACACACCAGCTCCCAGCACGGGGAGCCTCTCAAATCCTTCCACTGCTTCTAAATCATCTCCGCTCCTCTTCCCAAGGCAGTGCCCAGGACACCCTCCTCCCTCACACCCAGCATTCCACACCGCTCCTGCATCTCCTGCAGAGGCTTTTGCACAGAACGAGGCCACTCCTGCAGCAGCAGCTCTGAGACAAGCAGGGAAGAGCACATTCCCGGCTATGGATGCAGCCACGGGATGAATCCCACCATTCCCTCCCCTCACAGGTCCCAGAGCTCACTCCCAGACAGAGAGTGGAGCTGCATTTCAAAGCCCAGCGACCTCAGCAGATTCAGAGAGTCCTGGCTGCAGAGGAGAGCCTGGAGACAAGTCTCGCATGCAAAGCAAGAGATCAAAAACCAGGTGAAGAATCAGGGCAGTCCAAGGTGTAGTTATTTTTCAACTTTTTCCAGGTCTGGAAAGGCTGGATTCAGCAGAGCTAAGTTCAACTCCCAGCTGTGCTACAACCTCACCGTGCATCCACCAATTTCTCCAGGGACTAAAAACCTCACCTAAAGCTCGGCCCAGGGAGCTAAGCTTTACTTTCTGTAAAAAAAAAACAACCATGAGGTGGTGTCAGGGATTTCAGGAGAGCAGACATGGAGGATGCGACATCCCCGCGGGCTCAGCCAGGTGAAGATCACCCTGTGGTTTTTCCTTTGGCATTTCCCAAGCGAGGGCTACCCAAACCAAACCCTGAGCAGCTCATCGGAATTAGCATAGGAGACATTAAAGCTCGGCTTTAATTACAGATATGTGTGTCGGCAGAGGACAGGGCGGGTGCTGCAGGATCAAAACAGCTCAGGAGGGCCATTAGAAAGCGGCTTTGAGGCGGGGAAATGTGGCCAAGCTGCCCACAGTCCTGAGGAGCCTCTGTGAAAGCCCCGGGGGGGCCGTTGTGGTCACAGTCCCGGCTCCAGGCGTGACGTGTGCCCGGTTCCCAAACCAGGCAGGAATGGCTAAAAATACCGGAGTGTCTCCCTCCCTGTTTCCGTTGAGTCATTAACCTGCTGAGGAGGCATCAAACGCTCCACTTTGGCTGGGGGTGGAGGGGGACGGCATCACCATCCCCATCCCAATCCCCATCCCAATCCTGATCCCGATCCCAGTGATGGCCAAGCCCTGCTCCAACTCACAGTGCTCCCTCTCCCAGCACCATTCCAGCAGAGAATCTCACAATTCCACACTTCTGTGGCTGTTCCACTCCACCAAGGGAGCAGGCTCTGAGCGAAGCACCAGGCAGGACAGGGACAGCAGTCGATCCCCATCCCTGAGGATTAGGGTGCCACAAGTGCCCCTTGGAGGGGTGAACACACTGATTTACACCCCCGAGTGTCTGGGGCTGCCGGCCATCTCGGTGGCTTTTTTTGTTTCGGGGGGTCAGACAGAGGCTGGGAGCTGCATTCCCACAGCACCAGGCTGGGATGCGCCTTCCCCCTCGGAATGAGCATCCGAGTGCAAACCGTGGTGAGGGGGGACACGATTAATAATGCGCCGCGCTGCCGGCCCATAAATCTGCATGATTCATGGCCAGTGTGAAGGGTGATGGAGAAGGCCTTGTCCAAGGTCAGACAGCCAGTCCCTGGGGACAGCCTGGGAACAGCAGCAGCCGCCCCAAATTCCCACTCTGCTCCCAGCACCGAGCCCGGGCCAAATCTGGATCTGCTCAGCGCGGGCACGTGCATTTGTTGTGTCTGCTGCACATCCTTGAAGAGTTACAAGCAGTGGCCCAACGCTGCAGCGATTCCAGCGAGGCTCCAGGAGAGCTCAGCGGATCAGATAACCAAAAGCATGAATGAGCTGCAGGAGTGTCGGAGCCAACGAGCTCTGCTGCCACGCTGCTGCCTCAGCCCTGCTCTGCACCTCTGCTCGCCCGGCTGCCACAGCTCCCAGCACCTCCCAGCCCCACCAGCAGCCTGGCAGAGTTGGGGTGCCCATCCCAGTGCCCCCAGCCTGTGGTTTCTGCTCTGGGTGCTCCCCGTGTGCTGCCAGCCCTTTGTTCGCTGCGTCCCAGCTCACAGCGCGCGAGGCTTTCCCTCCAACCCACCAGCAACAGGTTTTGTCCCTCCGCAGCAATGCGGGCACTGAAAGCATCCCGAGGCAGATGTTTCTGCGACCTCTGACCCAAGACTAATGTTTTCCTTTCTGCACTAAGCTGCCATCTGCCACGGCCGGCACAGATGACACCCAGGCGCTCCCGCAGCCCAGCCCGCCCCGGCACGGCTCCCGCACGGCGGCTGTGCTCAAATTCGGGATGCGCAGCCCTGCACAGGCACAGCCCAGGGGCAGGGGGGTCTCAGAGGTGCACGGGGGATGCCCTGGATGTTGGAGCTCAGCCTGCATCACCCTGCAGCTCACACCACTCCCCGCTCTCCTGCCCACCCCTCCCAAGGGACCCCAAGACTGTGGCAGGGCTACTGGAGGCAAAACTCACTCTGGGATTAAAATGTACAAAAAAACCCAACAAGTGAAATGCAAACCAGGTGTAAACTGGAGCACATGGCAGGACTGTCCCCCGTGGCCATCCCATGGCAGGGGAGGCTCAGGGGGCAGGTGGCTGGCAGGGAACCCCATCCCAGCCCCTGGCCCCACATCCAGGCTGCCTCTTATCTGCTCTGCTATCACCCAGCCTCTTCCTCACGCTCGGCTGCTGGAAGCAAAAACGGCCATGGCTGTTCTCCCCAAGGTATGAGCAGCGTGGAAAAGCTGAGCAGGGCAGGCTCAGGTCTTTGCTCCAGCACCATTTTGGGGATCCTTGAGACTTGAGTGTTCAGGACACTCCCTGGTGCTGGGTGTAGGGTCTCCCACCACAGGGAGAGCTCCCACCCCAACTTTCTGCTCCTATTCTCTGTCCCATGGTCCCTGTGCCTTGGAACAGCCACTTCAATGAGCCCCAGAGTCCCAGGCAGAGCCACCCTAGAGCAGAGAAGGTTCAGCAGCACAACTGTGACCTTGAGCGGTGCAGAGGGTCCCCCCGGGGGACCGTCACACCCCCGGAGCCCTGTGCAGCAGCAAATGTGCTGCGTGACCTGCGGATGGCCGTGCCAGCATGGTCGGGACCCCATGGAGCGCAGCAAGTGGCCGAACGTGCGCAGGACACTCAGATTTCACATGTTTGCTGGCAACAGCTGAGGGAAGGAGGAACAACCCGCAGGAGAGGCTCCCTTGGCTGCACAACAGCCCACAGGCGCTGCAGGCTGTGCCCAGGTGCAGAGCGGTGACACGGCCCTACCCGCTGTCCCCACACCTCCCGGGGTAACTGTCATCCTCCGGCTCACAATGGGAACCACAACACCACAACCTCGTGCCCCACACCTTCCCCTCGCCCCAGAGCCCAGGCAGCAGGGAGAGCAGGGAGCCTGCTTTCCACCAGGCAGCCGCGCACAGGAGTCGCCTTTCCAGTTGCGCCAGTGGCTCCCAGCCTGGCACAGCCTGCGAGCAACACCCCGGCTTTCTCCCGAAGGTACACCCTTCCCTGTAAGACACGTCTGCTTGCTGCCAGCCCAGGCAGCCCGGAGTTCCCCTGGCTCCAACCTGGCCAGAGAAAAGGCCAGTGCTTGGGGATATGTCTCCGTGGCCCTGAGAGAACAGAGCTGCTTCTCACTCCAGCTTACTCCATTCATTCGTATCCCGCTGCCTCCCCAGGAATCCCTCCCATGATGCATGGAGCAACAGGTGCATACCACGGCCTCCAGGATGCCTTGGGAACGTCCTGCTGACACAGGAGCCGGCAGGGGGGTCTGGAAAATGATCCTGCTGAGGGATCAGAGCCCAGGACCCTGCTCTGCTCCCACCTCCTCGCCTGCATCACCAGGAGCCCACAGAAGGAGATGGGTGCAGGGAGATGAGGAATACTTCTGGATGCCATCCTGACCTCTCTGGAGCACATGGGGCTGTGGATGCTCCCTGTTCCCTGGCAGCCAGGGGCTGGGGGGCTGCTTGAGCCCCCTCTGGGATCACCACACCTCACCCATGCAGCTTCACTCGGTGGTTTCTGGCACACGGGGCTGTTAAGAAACCAAAGGCTTCACCACAGCTCCCAGGAGAGCCAAAGCATGAAGGCAGAGCTGCCCAGCTGCCCTCGCCCATGTGGGGCACCCCGACTGCACCCTAAAGCTGCCCCGGCGCCGGCGCAGCCCCACAGAAACCTCCAGCACGGAGCTCCCAGGACCAAAACCCAGCACAAGACCTAAGTGGTGGTTTTTTAAGAAGTCTCATCCAGGTCCTGCTTTATTAAACACTCTGGGACACCAGCCTGGGAAAAAAGCAGAGTTTCACACAGGGAGGTGGTTGGCAAAGCAGCAGGTTACTCCAAGTGACATCAGGTTAATAAAGCAAGAGCAGATCTCCATTCTTGTTTAATTAAAAAAGCAAACTGCAATCCCAAGTCTTTGATGTGTTTTTTTTTTTCTCGTTCCATTTCATTTTTGACCTAGCCCAAGTCATCTAATTGAGATTTTAAGATCCAGACTTTCATCTGGAGAGAAACTAAAGGAATTCCCAAAGCTGGATATACTCGTGGACAGGAGTGGGGAAAAACATGCTAGAGCCCTGTTCCTCCTATGAAGAAAAGAAAAAAAAAAAAAGGCTTTGTTTCTTAAGCAGACATTAGTCAGGACAGTTTGGGAATCAAAGTTTCCATTGTAATGAAAAACAATATAATCCCATTACTAAGCAGAGTGGCCGGGCTATTCACGGGTGGTAACTGGCTACCTGGGAAGGAGCTGCCTTTCAATGGAGCTTCATTCACAACAAACATGAAAGATGTCGAAGGAAGAGCCCAAGACAAAACTTGCCTCATTCCCACCCTCAACAATGGCCGCTATGAAATATTTGTTTTCCCCAGCCGATGTTTTCTCATATCCTCTGCCGGTGTGAAGCTGCACAGCCCCATTGTTTGTGGGAGCCCGGCTTGCTCCCAGCCCTGCTCCTTCTCTCGCAGGAGCTCATTTATGGGGTGACCATGGAGGATGTGCTTCCAGCAGGGCATCCCTGGGGAACACAGCCTGGCCTGAGGCTGGCACATGTCCCATCACCCACCCACGGGGCAGAGGTGACACTCGTGGGGTGGGATCCCCAACAAGCACCCACCAGACACTGGAATGGCACCCGGCCCCTGTGGCGTCTGAGAGAGCTCCCTGCAGCTGCTCCCTGCTCTGATTCCTCATTTCTAAACTTTTCCTCTTTAGTAATGTTTTATTCTTTAAGCCAGCAGAAAGAAAAAAAAATCATAATTTGGGGGAGATAAGGAATTTCTACCTCTGCAGGCTGCCTGCCAGCCCAGCATTGCTGCTGCCTGAGGTCATTCTTCCCTCCCCATCCCTTTTGGGGTAAATTCCTGTTTTCCCCCACTCTTGCTGCCCATGCAGGTTGAATTCACTCTGCTGCGCTCCCAGAGCTCTGGCACACACACAGCCCCACTGTCACCATCTCACTAAGTGATGATGGACTCTTTTTTCTCCCCCTTTCCCCCTCAAACCAAGTTTTGGCTAAACACCGCGCTGCCCCAGAGCCAAATATGGAAAACTCCCACTCGTGACCCCACCATCCCACTCGGCTAATCCTGAACATAAAACCTACGATTAGGATCTGAACAGCCACCAAAAGTTTAAACAAGCTAAATTTAGCCCTGATATTTATAAACAAGGAGGAGAGGGGGGGTTTTGCAGAGCACACGGGTGCCCCTGTGGCACAGAGCCAACCCAAAGCCAGAGCAATTCCTGCCGGGGATGTTCGAGTGGGATGGGGAGCAGGCAAAGGTGGTAATGGTCAGACAGGGATGGATCCAGCTCCCCTCAACCTCACGGCTGCGGAGGTTTCCTTTTGCAAGCAAAGCTCCCAAAAATAGTTATCAGCAACAAAACTCCTGCCCGCTTGTAAGCCATGTGCTGAGGGACGTAAAACACCCGCGAGCAGACGGGTACCAGCTCCCTGCATCCCGGGATTGCTGCTGCTGCCGAGTTTAACCAAGGAAACGGCGAGAGAGGGAGGGAAGCCTCTGCCTCCGACACCTTTTGCCGGCAGAAATCCCTGTGTCAACATGACGCCCTCGCCGAGGGAGCGGGGACAATGGTGGCGGCTCTGCCCTCCGGCCGCAGCCCGCATTCCTGCCCCCCTCCCCTGGAAACCCCCCTTTTGTGGGGAGCAGCAGGCCCTGTGAAAGGGCCGTCTGTCGCCCTGCCTTTTGACTCGGAGGTCTGTGTCTAACATTTTAATAGGGGCTGGGGGCCGGGGACAGCCCCCCCTGCTCCCGGGCTGCTCCCCCGCGGGGTCACTCTCCCAGCCCGCCCCAAAGCCGCGGGAGCCGCCGGTGCCGCGCATCCCAGCGGACACGGCCGCATTCCTGCACCTGCTCCCGGAGCCGTCCCGCGGGATAACCAGCCCTGGGTGCCTCTGGGAGGGTCTCCTCCTGCTCCCCGCCAAGCAGGGATGCTCCAGTGCGGCAGGAGCACTGGGGACATGCTCTCCTCCATGGCTGCTCATTGGCAACAGAAAATTCCTTAAAATCAACTCCTGGACGCTCACAAATGCTGAATCCTCGAGCAGCGATGCCAGCAGGGAGCGTGTGGCCCTTGGTGTCACCATCACCGTGCTGAGGTAGGACAGAGCAGCTGACAAAGCCAAAAGCCACAGTGCTCCTTTCCCTGCTCCTCTTGGGGACAGGTGACAGGCACAGGTGGCGTCACATCACGCCAGGAGCCACAGAGGATGAGGAGGAACCGGCAGCAGGATGCCAGGCTCAGTCCCTGATCCTGCACAACCCAGAGGGTACATGCAAACTTGGCACTGCCACTCTCAGCCTTGGTGACATTAAATTGAGCCCAAAGCAACAGGTTCCCTCAGCCCCGGGTGCCCCTCTGGCACCCAGCCCTCCCTCCCAGCCCACCACCACCCGGCCACTTGCCTGCAGGGTGCCCCTGCTATTAAATAAGGGCAACGTTATAGCATCATTAAAACTTAATAAATCCATTTCCCATATAAATACCATTAAATTCAGGTTTTGGGGAAGGGAATTAGGGTGAAAACTTGTTAAAAGAAAATGACTTCGGCGCAAATAAATTTTTGCGACTTGACTGAGCATGAAAGTTTGCCATTAAAATGCAACTCGGCTCCCTTTGCTGGAAATGTGCAAGAGCCTAATAACCACGGCCTAAACATTAACTGTTTAACTGGCTTTTCCAATATTAACTCCAGGCTGCCATGGGGGGAAGGGGAGGACGTGACGGGTGAGAGCTCGGAGCAGACATTAATTACTGCTGTGCGAGGGAGGCACACCCCGAGCCCGCTTCTCACCAGCGTCCCGTGGCACACGCTGGGATTTTGGGCTGGTTCTGTGCAGGACCAAGAGCTGGACTCAATGATCCTTGTAGGTTCTTTCCAACTCAGCATATTCTGTGATTTTGTGATTCCCAACAGAAATGATTTTGAGTACGGCTGGCTGTAAGTACAACACAAACCCTGCTGCAGTGAGGTTCTGGGCACGAGTCCTGCCCCATTAATTGGACTCCATGATCACTGTAAGTCCCTTCCAACTGAAAATATTCTTCCGGGGGCAGAGCTCCCCAAATGGCCCAGCCAAACATCTCTCTCCTATCCCCAACACCTCACCGAGGTTTTATCCCTGCATTTATCAATTGGAACCTCCAGCATCATCAGGCTGCCCAGAGAAGCTGTGACTGCCCCATCTCTAGAAGAGTCCAGGGCCAGGTTGGACTGGGTTTGGAGCAACCTGGGTTAGTGGGAGGTGTCCCTGCTCATGGAATGAGAAGATCTTTAAGGTCCTTTCCAACCTAAACTATTCCACAGTTCCACGACCACCCAGTTAACCACCAGCAAATTGCTTGATGGATGTGGAAACCCCAACACTGTCCTGCACCACAGACCCTGCCCATGGGGGACCTGCCAGGAGGGCAGAGTCCAGATGTGTACAGGTGTGAACCACCACACCTGGCCAGATGCTCAGCTGGAAGGAGCACTGAGCTCCTCTGCCAGCAAGACCCAGATGTTAACCACTGGGGAGTTCCCAGGTGGGCATTTCTGACTGTCCTGGGGTTCTGCCATGGTCTAGGGTGCTGAAAAGGCTTCCCAACACCTCACACGGGAGCTGGGCTATGAAGTGCAGTCAGCAGGGCCTGACCCTCACCCCTCTCTGCTCCTGGGTGCCTCCACACTCAGACAACCAAGAACCAAAAGCCCAACATTCCCCCTTGATGCCTGAGCAGCATTTCTGTGCTCATTCCAGAGCTCTGGCTGAAGCAAATCTGGGCTCACGAGGGCACCCTGCAGCAAGGCAGCATCAGGGACTGACGGGATCTGGGCACAGCTGCTGGGATGGGTGGATGCAGCACCATCCTTCAGGCACGGGGCTCAGCTCCATGTGCCATGGGTGTGCAATGAGATGAAAACACCATTTGGGGAGAAATTGGAATCACCCCAAACCATCCCTTCTCCAGACCGCTGGTCCTTCTAATCCTGAACACAAAGCAAAGAGCTGCAGGAACTGCCCAGGACCTGCCTGGGGAGAGGTGAGTGAGCAGCCCAAGTGTCACTTGGTGCTGCCCCATCCCAGGAGCCGGGCAAGACCTCAAGGATGGCTGGACACAGCCCTGAGCGGAGCAGGGGACCCTGAACACCTTTCTGACCACCGGGAAGAAGGCAGGACTCAACCAAGACCCCACTGCAGATCTGCTTTCCCAAGGGGGGTTAAGTTATATCCCAGAAGCTCTTCCACTCTGCAGCCCCAACACATGGTGCAAAACCTTCCCCGGGCAGCACGTTAACCACAGAGAAGTCTCCATCCAGATCCAGAGCTCACCAGCTCTCCCTAAGTGCACCCCGAGGCGACTCCCTCGTTAAACACACTGATGCTCTATAAATTTCACATTCCACTCATGTACACACGCCGCTGCCACTTGGGACACCAACCAACACGAGCAAAACGTGGGCCACCGCACCTCCAGGCCTGGAAAAAGCAGGTTAATTTCCAAACAATGTTATTTTAAAACTTGCTAACTGCCTCCTGATTATGTTGTCCGAGCCCTTAATTGGTGAATAGCCTGGTCCTGCAGCGACTTATCCGTGTCAGCCTCACGCTACGTACAACAAACCTGGGGGGCGAGGCCAGGCGGGAGGTACCAGCTGGAACAAATGGACGTGCTGTGGCTGCCAGCAGGAAGGAAGACAGCGAGTCAGGTGTTGAGATGGAAGAGATTTTGGTGGAATAAAATATACCCCACAGCATGAAGCGAGTGACCTCCAGTCCCCGTGCACTGCTTCACACCACGGGGCCGTGAAAATTGAAGATGCCCCTGCTCAGTGCAGATGACCTTTAAAGGTTTTTCCAACCCAAACCATTCTGGTGGGGAACAGCCCCAGGAATCTCAGGTGATGAACACCACTGGGAGTTCCTGATCCCCTCTGCATCCCCCCATCTCTCCTGCTCATCTCTGCTGAGGGACCTACTGAGGAATCTCCTCTCGAACATACCCCATGCTGCTCACACAGGACACCCCTCTGGCCACCACAGGTATCCAAGCCATGAGAAAAACCAAGCAAAAAACCTCAGTCCAAGCAAAAAAATCCTGAGGTCGGAGAGCAGGAGGGAGTGGGACCACCTGAGAGAACTGATAACCATCGAGACGCCTGGCAGGGAGCAGAGATACAAACAGATTCTTTCAGACAAGAGCTGAAACCCCCACTGCTGTCCCAATGACCTCAGCAGCTGGGCTTCGGTTTCTTTTCCACTGGAATCCGTAACAGGTGACACTTCTGTATTTTTAATCTCCCCTCTTACCCATTTCCACCTTGTTCTTTCCGAGAATGAGCTCAGACTCCAAAGAGCCATCCAGAGTTCTCAACATGGCTGAATCACTGCTCGTCTACTTCTTTAAGAGCTTCCTCTGGTTGATTGTTCAACACTCCACCCTCTTCCTCCCCAGCACCGAGACTGCATTTTTTCTTTGTTATTATTTCATGGAAATAACGTTGGGTTAAAGCACATGAGAAAAACCAAACCAGAAGGAAACTTCCGCCCTTTACAATGAGATAACAATGACTGAGCAGTTGAATAAGTTGAAGGGCACAGAAACTCGCGGGGCTCACATCACTCCTCTGCCTTCCTGGTTGTCTCCTGAAAGAGTTTTGAGCTAAAATAATCACCTCTTCCCGCTACGGTCCCCCTCAGAACGTTTCTTCCCATGTTTCTGGCCCGCTGCCCGTGGAAGCTGGTGGTGGCAACGGGCACCAGCTCAGGAGCCATTGCCCTGGCTGCACGACAGCGCCGCGCTGATTCATAAACAGAGGAAGTACTTTAGCAAACCGACTTTTCCCCCCTTTCAGCACAAGCCCAGTGATTAATTTAACTTATTCTTTCCCTCCGCTGGCTCTTCTGGTTCTCTGAGCGAGGGGAGAGCCCAGGCACAGCTCCTCTGGCTTTAATGGTGAGAGGCTGGTGGGGCAGGGCTGGAAGCTCAGCCCTCTTTCAGTGCCATCTGCTTTCAACTAGAGAAGCAAGGGAGGTCCTGGGAATAAACGTCACATGGCACGGGGAGCTAAAATCAGCCCGGCTCATTTGCAGGGATGCCAGTCAAAACTAGAGTTATCCAACGGTCTAATTAGGAGCTATCACTAGAAGTCAAAACGGCCTCTTGGAAAAACCTCCTCATTCAGCCTGGGAAAATGCCGTAGTCCAAGGCGAGCGCCTTTTCTGGAACGCCACAGCTCCCCCAGCACTGCGGAACCTCACGCCAAGCCCCGCAGCAGCCACCAGCTCCAGCCTGGACCTCTTAAAGCTCCAGCTCTGGGACAAAAACACCCCGTGCCTTCAGCTGGGGACTGTGCAAGACCCACAAAACTCTGCTGCTGCTTTTCCTGCGCTGAAAGGCCTGGATAGCCCTGCCAAGATGGAAAGCAGCCCCAGCGGAGCTTAATTAGGGCGCTTCTGTCTCGAGCCCTCCAATCCAATGCTTGGTCCCCTCCACTCCATTAAAGCCCTGCGTGCCCTGCGCTGCCTGGCAGAGGGACAAGCAAGATAAGGCACCTGAAGCTTTACAAACCAGCCCTGTAAAATAAGAAAAGGCACAGAGATCTCCCGGTCTCTCGCCAGCGGTTCCCTTTCCGTGGCAGGGCTGATAACCTGGGGCTGGAGTTATCAGAGCCGGCTCCACGGAACCCAACGAGCTCCCTGCCGCCGCCAGCGCCGGGACACTCGTCCCGCGGAGCAGCGTCCCCCTCGTACGCTATTTATTTCACTCCACTTTCTAATTGGATTTGTGGGGGCAGCACAAAGGGGCTTTATGGCCAAACTTTGTTAAGTGCCAGGCCGAGCAGAGATGTGGCCAGCAGCCAAAATGGTGCATTTCACGCAGGCGCCAAAGGGCAGTGCCAAGCTTTTCTGCGTCTGGTATCTTGTGCTCTTGGCTCTGCTTTGTTTAAGGAGCTTGGAAGCAAAACTCCTCGTCAAGAGATACTCGAACAAAGTGAAAAACTGGGATTTTGCGAGCTGCTATCAGATAAAGTTGGGAAGTTGCACCTCCTTCAGTCTGGCTGGACCTCCAGTATCTGCCCCCATCGCCCTGCACGGGACCAGAGATCTAACACAGCCAGAGCACACACCTTGTGCTCCTGCAAAAATAACTCACACACACTCACAGAGCATCTGCAGCCAAGAGAGAAATAGTTTTTCACAGCCAGCAACCAAGAAGTTCTTCAAAGTTAACTTTTTCTCTTAAAAAAAAAACCAAAAAAAACCAACCCAGCCCAAGCCTACTTTGGAGGCTTCTCCAAATAAGAGCAAGCACACATCAGATCTAATTAGATTCCATCACCATCTGCACATGAAATGTAAATCAGGAGTTGCAGAGACTTAAGAAAAAAAGGAAAGAATGACCACAAGGAAAAGGAGGGGTGTAAGGTTGGGGAGGGGGTGGAGGGTTGGGCATTCTGGGAAGCCATACATGATTAGTCACACAGCATTAATCTGCCTCCCTTAACAATAGCTGCCGAATTTCGACCGAATCCCAGCTGTCGCTCTTTGAATGAAAGAAAACAAGATTTAGAGCGTCAAGCGTTGGTAAGGGCTTCTGTGCAAAAAAAAGTGGCGTGCATTCATTAGTGCCTCACAAAAGGACCCAGCCTTTGTCCATTAAATTGCTCATGTGCCTGATTGATTTGCTGATTTATTTGCACCAAAGGGTTGGGGGGCTCAGCTTGGAGAAGGGGGCGGGAGGTGCCCGGCTACTGGGCAGAGTAACGGCACCCAGGCGGATTTGCAAAAAAAGCAACGCACATTGTCAAGGGAAACTGCCATTCAACAGGTTGGGATTGGAAATGCCTTCAGGTTCCTCCGCCGAGGACTTCCTATTTGGAAATTTGGGGTGGGTGGGAACGTCTCCCCGCCTGCTCGCAGCTCAGGCCGTGTTCAACAGGCAGAGGGGAAATCTGGCCGGAAAACAGAGCCTTGCCCATTCACATTTCTTTTATGGAATAGTTTTAAAAAGGGAGCTGGAGTCTTATTCATTTCTCTTGGTTATTGTTCCCTGGGAGCCTGGAGTGAATCGGCCATCGCTGCGGTGGGTCGGTTGGTCCTTCAAAGAGTCCCAACGCTTTACACATCCGTTTCCCCACAATCAGCTTGGAGAAAGCCCCAGCCTGGGTGCCAGGTCCCACCAGGAACGCCAGGCTAGACCACAGCTTGGCACCAGCACTGGCACGGCTGCAGGAGGAGGTGCCCCGCTCCCCTGGCTGGCCCACGGACACCACTGGGGCAGCTCCAGCAGCCAGGGCCATGCCATGGAACCCGTCCTGAGTGTTTATTGGAGATGTACTGGTCACCCCAGCGGGCAAGGGAGTGAAAGGCAATGCTTCGGGGCCAGGAGGGAGTCGCTGGAAGACAGACAGACAGACAGCCTCCCTCCCCGCCCGACGGTCCAAGGAGCGCCGCGGGCTGGCCCTACCTCCTGCTCCATCAGCAGGGCAGTCTGCATAGGCTAACACCAGCAAAACATGGCCCTTTGCCCATGTTTTTCCACTCAGCCAGGAACAAAGCCCGATCCTGCCAAACTCGCGGCGACTCCTACACAAGCAGGTTATTCTTGCCACTCAAGGAAAGAAAGCGCATCTCGCCCTATTAAATCCAGAGCCTTCAAAGCAAAGTCAACATGCATGTCAATAACTTTGGTCGGGGGCAGATGAGAATCCTCTGGCTGCTCCATACTTACTGGCACACCTCCGTCCCGTTGGGAAAAGTTTCGCACTTGCCCCCGTTGAGGCAGGATTCGGCAAGCTGCGAGCACCGTAAACCTGCAAACAGAGGGACAGCGTTAGCCACGGCTCAGGGCCCTGCTGGCAGCGGGGGGGCTGCACCCCCTGGTGTCACCCAGGCTGGGGACAGGCTCGCTGAGACCCCCTGCGCCCTCACAGCCTGGTGATGGAGGGAGCAGGGACTGTGCGTGGCCCCTGCGCTGAGAGGCTCACCTAAAAATAAACCCGGAGTGGGATTGAGGGTAGGCTGTGCCTGCTCCTCCAGCAGGAGGGCTGACAGAGAGAAACCCCAGATCAGGCCTTTGATTGACAAATGCCGTTTGGGAAAAAAAAAACATCCACCCCGCGGCCCATTAGTTACCATGAGCTCGGTAACGAAATGAGTCGCCCGTCATAACTTGCTATGACTAAAGGTTTCATTGTCTGGCCCTCAGAGCCAAATTCTGCAGAGTTACCACAGCAACTCGCTGAAAGTACCCGAATCGTTTCCGATTTCCACCCCGGCTCGCTCTTCCCCTTCTCTGCCCGCTCGCTCTTCACGGTAACTGGTTCTGCGACACGCGTGTGCAGCCGGGGCAGTTTCACATTGAGCGACTGCAGCTTCGCTCCGCCACCGTCACAACCCAGATCCTGCCCTGGATGGCTGCCGAGCCCACGCAGCCCGGGGACACCCCGCGGGGGCTCCGTGTTCCACGGAGGATGCAGTGGGGTGCTGGGGACCACTCTAGCAGGGCGCTGGGGACCGCTCCGCCCCGGCACAACTTTCTGCAAACTTTGCCTCCGACGGCTCCCAGCCCCGCTGCCTTCGCTCCCCAAAATCCTCCCAGGGCTCTCCGGAGGAGGCTGCTAGTTCGGCCCCGGAGCGGGGGGGCATTGCAGGGTTCCGACCCCCCGGGACGGGCTGCCCCCCTCTCCGTCCCGCACTTTTGGGGCTCTTTTCCCGTGCCCCGACCCGCTGCCCCCGACGCTCGCGCAGCGCTTTTGCGG
Source organism: Pomatostomus ruficeps (assembly GCA_013400735.1). Classification (NCBI taxonomy): domain Eukaryota; kingdom Metazoa; phylum Chordata; class Aves; order Passeriformes; family Timaliidae; genus Pomatostomus; species Pomatostomus ruficeps. The sequence goes on from VYZT01037108.1 coordinate 88,743, forward strand.
CGAAGCACCCGGATCCGCCCCGGAGGGGGGGCCCCAGGGGGCCCCGACTTTCAAGAAACAGGAAACCGAGAAAAATTTGCAAAACGGTCGAAAGCTCTCGCAGAACAGCAGCAGCAGCGCGGCCGCCCCGCGCGCCCCTCGGCCGAGCCCAGCCCCGGCTCCCCCGGCGCCCCCCGGCACCGAGCGCCGCT
>VYZT01037108.1:89864-132338 GCA_013400735.1 Pomatostomus ruficeps
AGCTCCAGCACAGCTCTCACGTGCAGCCACTGCGGAGCCCCAGTGCAGCTCTGGACACCCCCATGCAGCCCCCCAGAAAAAGCCCCACGTTTCCCCAGTGCAGCTCCGGACACCCCCAGTTCAGTCCCCAGCCCAACCTTGGTGCAGACCCCCCATGAACACCCTGAATAATCCCAGTGTAGCTCCCCCAGAGTGCCGGTGCAGTCCCTGCACGGCTTCCCCAGTACAGCCCCCCCGAGTCCCTGCACGGCTTCCCCAGTGCAGCCCCCCCAGCCCCTGCACACCCCCTGGGGCTGCAGTGACCACTGAGTGACCACAGGAGGCCCCAGGCCCAGCCTGACCCTCGTTGTGTCCGTGCAAGGACCCGGGGCACACAAACCAGGGGACACACGGGAATGGAGTGGTTGTACCGGGGGAGCTGAGCATCCCCTGGGAGTCACAGCGGGCGCTGGGAAGCGCAGGCTGGAATTCGGGTGGGATTCCCCCCCTGACCCCCCCAGGATTCAGGTGTGCTCAGGTACGCGGAGCCGTTTCCCACCCGCTCCCCCGCAGGTGCCGGCAGCGCGCTCGGAGCTGGGTCGGATGTTGTTTGTTTTGTGCTGTGAACTCATGAACTCGCCGGCAGAGCCCGGCCAGCCCCATGAGCCGCATCCACAAATAAACAAACACGCTGGGAGAAGAGGGGAAGCCAAACCCAGAGGCAGCCCCACAACCCCCACGTGTGTGCAGGTGTCCCGTTAGAGCAGCCGTGCCAGGGGGGCCCTGTACCCTCACCCCTGTGTCCCCAGAGCCCCACTGCTGCCCCAGCTGCCACTGTGCCACTGAGCCTGGAAAACCAAGCTCTCCCCGAGTGTGGGAATGCCCCACCTGAAATCCATCCAGGCCCTGAGCCCAGGACAGGGTGAAGCCCTTAACCAGGTGTTTGTGGGTGTCTCCTGCGAGCTGTGGCTGCAGGGGCGTGCTCAGGGCTGCACCCACAGAGCTCCAATGATGGCAACAACCCGTGTGAGTGTGCTTAAAAATGATGCTTCCTCATGGGGTTTTGGGGGCCAGCCCTCCTCATTGAGGATGCAGTGCCTGCAAAAGCGGGGAGGAAAAACTCTGAGAGTGGAGAATTTTGGGGTACTTAAACCCCATTGGACCCCTGGGTGTCCCCCTGAGCCCCTCAGAGCTGTTGGAGCTGTTGGATGGCTCTTTTACAGCTCCCAAACACAGGCACACGGAGGGATGGCTGCCGGCCTCTGGCTGAAAGCTTGGGAAAGAGGAAGAAGAAGGATGGTCGGCAATGGGTTAATGGGAAGGAGGTGACACTGTGGTCATCTGTGTCTCTCATCACAGGGTACCCCTCCATCAGCCCCCGGGCTCATCCCTTCCCATCCCATGCCAGCCCTGCTGTTATCCCACTGCTTCCTGTCGTAAACTATTTCCAGAGCAAGTGTGAAACAATTAAACAAACCGAAGGGCAGAGTCTGCTCACCAGATCAAAGGCGTGAGCCCTGCAGCGGTACCTTGCTCCCGCGGCTCCCTCCTTCACTGCTCCTCCTGCCTTCCCTGCTCTGGGCTCCAAAGCAGGGTCCTGGTCGGGGCTGGGGAGCCAGGGCTGCGTGTGGAGCACGGTGACACTCAGAGTCCCAGTGCCACTGGTAGCTCAAGCCTTGAGCAATTCCAGAATGTGGAATTCCAGCCTGTTCTATCCTCCCTGCAGGCACAAGAAAGGTGACAACAACTGGGCAGTGGGATGTGACCCCAGCTGTGCCACCATGACTGTGTCACCATCCTCAGCCTCCTCTGGAGGTGCGAGGACAGCCTGAGGTTTCCCCACTGGGGCATCCTTGGAGATGGAGACCTTGTGCTCTTGTTCCATCTCCCCTCTTTCCCCGTCCCAGTCCAAGCCCATGGAGCAGGGAGCATCTCAGCTCTACCTGCCTGGAAACAGCGGCCGCAGCTTTGCCCGGGCTTGTTCCCCTTGTGCAGAAAGCACCGCATGTTCAGCTCAGCTGCGCTCTGGGACGTGATCCCTGAGGCTTGGCAGAGACCCCGCTGCCCCTCGGGACCATCGTGGGGGTGCCTGGGGCCGTGGGGCCTCGGGGGTGCCACGCCGGTGCCATCTGGGGCTGGGGAGGTGGTGATGCTGAGGGATGCGGTGGTGGAGACACCGGGTAACTGCGTGTCCCAGGCTGCTCTGGAGGTGCTGGCCTGAAAGGGCACACGGGAAGCCAGGAGCGAGCCCTGGCCCTGGATTTGCTCCGTGGCTGGAAGGGTCTGTGCAGTGTCCGTGGATAAACACAGACAGAGCCGGGCGTGCGGCCGCGCAGCCGCGCAGCCTCGTCCCCCGAGCACGGGAGGTCAAATACATCTATTTATTGCCATCACCCCGGGGCTCCGTGACCCTGCAGCTCTGGGGCTCTGCTCGGGGAAAAAGCTCCGCTGGGAGGGAGCTCAGAGGGTCCTCTGCGGTTTCCCACGAGTGTCTGGACACGAGGATGGCTCCTCCAGCCCGGCGCTGCTGCGGGATGTCCCGCTTTAATCTGGTTCCATCCTTCCCCTGGTACTGGGGGGATCTGCTGCAAGATCCTCGTGGGGAACCTCCTCGAGTTTCCTTCTCCCAGACGCCTCCTCCAGAGACTCCACCAGCAAAAGTAAAAAAAGGGAGGAAGGCAGAAGTCAGCACTCGGCATAAATCTTTTTGCAATAAGAGGTGAATAAGACATAAATCCAAAGGAACTTTTTATTTTGAGTGGTCTTCAGGGGTTAAAAATAATGGGATTTTAGGTCCTTTTAAAAATAGTGTTTGTAAAAGGCTTTAATAGAAACCTTGGCAACCGTCCATGTGATTAGTGATTTAAAAACATGAAACCTCCACACATGTTTAAAAGTTTTAATAAGTTAAAATTAAATGAGTGAAACTCTGGGAATATTTTTTTGTTACTGCGAGCTAAGAAAATTATGTCCGTTAAGCAAAACTTAATACAAATATAAACAGGTAATGCACATCTGTAAATTATTTTCATGTCTCCAGGGGCTGGAAAAAAACCTAAGTGAGACCAGCATTCTTATATATATTTTGCCTTGACAGCTCAGGAAAAAATTTGCCAAAAACCAGAGTTAGAGCACTGGGCTGGCGTGGGAAAGTTGGTTTAGTGAGAAATTTGCCCGAGGCTATTTAAATAAAAACAGGCGTTTTTTTTTAATGGCAAATGCCTGTTAAATACAACCAACGCGGCTTCCAATCGCCTGAGTAACTTGTGTGCCTATTCCTTCTTGACACTTTCATCTCCTTATCATCACAATCAATATTTTGCTCTTATACCTTCGCAGCAATAAAAATAAGGCTGATAAGGCAGACATCAAACTGGATCTCTCCTGCTTTCCCCACCGTGCTCGCCTTGGCATTGCTCTGCTGCCTGGATTTCGGAGCAGCGCGGAGGGTTAGACCTCCTCATGCTGCTACATGTACCCCCACCCTCCCTCCTGCTCTGAAAAAACCTAATTTTTAGTAATTAAGCGTGAATCAAAGCAGGTAGAGCATCCTGGAAAGTCTGAGCAGATAAAAATGTGCCGGTCATGGAGTCTGCGAGGTAAAACTATCCCAGAGCTGCTCCGTAATGGGATTAAGCTGCAATTCTCCAGGGCACCGGAGGAAAAAAAAGAGGCTGGATTTGCAAGAATGGTCTAAATCCTGATTTTTTTTTTTTTTAATCTAATTTTTCTTAAATAGCTGAGTGGAGGATTGTGCCTGGACAGTCACAGGATAAATCACACCACTCGTGCCATCCCTCTGTCACAGTGAAGGCGGCACCTCTGGCAGCACGTGCCCACGGAGACGATTTCCTCCGGGCAGTGCAGTGGGATTTGGTGCCATCAGGGTGTCGAGGGACAGAGGAGAGCCAGTCCTCGCTGCCATGAGCAGAGCTTGGTGCCATGCCTGTCCCTGCCTTGGCACGGCTGCCACACCGGGGTTGGCACCAGCGGGGTTTTCCTCCTCACAGGCTGCTGAAACTGGTTTTAATTGCAGGGTTGCTGCTGGCCATCATTTCCCAGTGTGCAAAGGCAGCTCAGGAACTCTTACCTGGGGATTAGCGACAGGCGGGAAGACATCCCGGAGGAGCAGATTTGCCCGCACGGTTTGTACCTGGGTGAAAGGTGCGCAATTGCGCTATAAAATCTGTGTCACGTTTAAAATAAAATGTCTTTACGGGCTGCGAGGGGAGAGCAGGTGCTGGGCAGGCGTTGCTCGGCCCGGCCCTGGCCTCGCTGGTCCCTGTGCTGTTCCCATCCAGCTCCATAAAACAACTGAAACATTCTCTGTTGTGTAAACAGAGCCTGCTGGGGTTTATGGAGCTGCGGGTGACAACGTGCTTGTCCCCAGGCCTGTCCCAACCCACATGGGCTGCTGGAGACGCAGTTTCCCCATTCTTTGGTGCATGTTCCTATTCCTTCCATTCCCGTCCATGCCTTTGTGTGCACCCTGGTGCTGCAGACCCTGCGTGTCCCTCTCCTGTCCCTTCTCCAGGGTGATCCCTTGGGGTGTCACAGACACCCAGCTCGGGGACAGGAGCAGCTCTGCACCCACCAGCTCTCACCCGCAGAGGAGCTGCAGGGAGTGACCCTGACTCTCTGGAAATGCAGATCCCAGCCCAGCCTTGCCCCAGCCCTGGGGACATGTGGGACATGTTTGTGTTTCACATGCATCTTCTTTCAAAGCCATCTGTTCCTTTGCTTTTTCTTCCCTTCCTCCTTTTCCTGCCGAGGCACTTTTCATCACCTCGGCAAATAAATTGCTCACCGGAGTGTGTGGAGGGACCAGGATCAAACCTCCTCTGATATCTCTGTTAAATAATCGAAAACCATCGCTCACAGCGGTGAAAACCCAAGCGTGATTCTCCGTGCACAAGCCCGGGCATGAACCTGATACTGGATTTCTGGACCGCAGCACGGGGCCAAGCTCATCCAAGTCACGCTGGCATCCCCGCAGTTTCAGCCGGCTCCGTGCTGCTGGGATCTGCCTCTCCCAGGGCACACGCTCAAGAAAAACGTCATGCCGTGCGGACACCCGCTCCGCACAGGTTTCGGGCAGGTTTTCCGGGAGACATCACCGCAGGAGATCCGAGCGTGCCCCTTCTCGCTGTGCCGGCCCGGGGGGGACTGGGCTGCGGGGTCCTGGGATGCCACTGATACCAGCGGCGAGTTTCAGGGGCAGTTCGGTGCCAGCTCTGTTCTCACAGCTCTGCGATTTGGGACTCCAGTGCCGGGATGAAGCCAGCTGAAATTCTTAAGCGATTACAAGAGAATAAAAAAAGGACTTTCTGCACCCCAGCCTTTGCTGATGCTCCATTCAGGGCGCTCCCACCCACCACCCCCTCTTTCCTTCCGCATGGAAACGGGAAGACTGGGAGATGTTTCGCTTTCCAGAACGGCTGCAAAGCAGCTTTTTCCCTCCTGAAACACACACAGGGAGCAGCACACATCTTCTGCACCGGTGCAGGCTGTGTTGGGCTGTTGTGGACGGCATGGTGGCCCCACACCGCGGTGGTGGGGACGCTCCTTTGTGCCCCCCTGCCATGGCTGGGCACATGTGTGAGGGCTGCTGTCGGGGAACGCTTCCCACCCAGCCCTGACCTTGGTGCCTCCCAGCAAAAACACCTCCTGGAGAGGGGCCAAACATAATAGCCAGTTCCTTCTACTCCCTTCCTTCCCAGGCAGCCACATTATCACAGGGCCCGGCCGCGAATCAAAGCCAGGCACACGAAGACGGGAACCAGGAGAAATCGGCTCAAAGACGCCGTTTCCGCTTGGAGAGGAGCGGCTGGAGGCACCGGAACCGCCTGTGCTATCACAGGGTGCCCATCACTGCAGGCTCTGCGCCTGGCAGGGAGGGAGGGCTCTGCAGACCATTCTTGGTGTACTCAGGAGCTCTGGAAACCCCCGTCGTGCTCAGTGCACCCCTGTGCCAGGGCACTGGGGGTTCCCTGCCCGGTGCTCCAGGGCTTTGGTGGTGCCACAGCCGGTTCCAAAGGGTTTGGAGGAGCCCCAGGGCCCATTCCCAACCTCTGCCCCCATGGGCAGCTCTACATGAGTGATTTCTTTCCCATAAAATCACTGTGGGTTTTCACAGAACCGTAGAATATGCTGAGCTGGAAGGGACCCCTCAGGATCACGGAGTTCAGTTCCTGACCCTGCACACGATACTCCGAGAGACGGAATCAAAAGCTTTGGTGAAGTTCACAATGATTGCATCCACTGGCTTTCCTAGATCAGCTTTTTTTTCTTTAGCTTTAGGCTGAAAAATAAATTATCAACAAATCGCTGCGATGCCGCAATCCTTTGTCTCCCCTTCACGGGGAGAGGTCACTCCTTGGCGAGGGCCGCTGCCTCTCTCAGCGGGCTCTTGGGGTGCCCCGGTTGTTGCCCCATCTCCAGGGACGGTGTGGCTGCTGCTGGCACAGGCGGGTGACACGGGCGGGTGACACGGGCCGGGCCGTGTGCCGTCCCACCCCCCGGCAGCGCCTCCGCCTGCGGCACGGGCCGGCGCGGGTGGCGGGCTGGGAACCGGCCCGCCGGGAGATGCCAGCGAGGTGCGATCCCTCCTCCGCCGCCCGGAGCCGCCGACTTCAAAGCCCGGTGACCTTTCAAATGCAGCAGCTCCCGCACAGGGCGGGGAGGCTCCCAGGCTGGGAGGAAGCGCGGACTGCGAGAGGGATCCACGCACACCTGGACCCACCGGATGGACGGGACAGACCCCCTGCCCCAGCTCGGTGATGCTGCCCGGTGGGACCCAGCCACCCCCAGCTCCCGCTCCTGGCAGGATTCTGTGCCTTTGGAGTCAGCTCCTGGCACGCCGGGCTGGGCTGGTGCTGTCACCCGACTTTGGAGCGCAGAAGCAGCCGAGGGTGGTGCTGTCCTGCTCCCTCCCGCTCCAGCACCTCGCCCAGCCGTGCCCCTGCGGCTCCTGGGTGCTGCCAAGGCCTGGCCGGAGCCCCGGTGGAGCTGGGAGCTGCAGGCGCCCGCAGGACGATGCTCCCACGGCCGTCCAGCAGCACAAACACATCAAAGCGTGTCCTGATGGCTGCGGGTAAACAGGAAGGGACAGAAAGACAAACACGGCTCCTCGCAACTGTCGCGGAGAAAAACAACTCTCTCTCCAGGCGGGAGAGGGTTTGCTGCCCGCTCAGCTGCGACCCCGTGGAGAAATGAGCCAAATGAACCAAATGAGCCAAATACATCTGGTGGCCCAAAAGGGCTTGGGGCCACCTGTTCCAAACGCTGTTGGGTGTGTGGCTGCGGGGGGCTGAACCCTGCCGGGGGGGCTGCAGGGGTTGTGGGTGCCCATGTGCCTCCAGCTGCCCCTGCATGCCAGGACAGTGTGCTCAGTGCAGAGCAAAGTGGATTTGGGAGAACTGGCGGAGATGGGGCGGGGTGGGATGGTGGCAGCACAGGGTGTCGCAGGCTGCTTCCAGCCCCGCCGCTTCCCCGGTGCCGAGGCCGGTTCCCAGGGCTGCCCGACAGGGCTGCGCCAGGATCCCTAATGGGATTAGGGGCCTGCTTGCCCGGTCATCCCATCCTAATCCTGCTGGGAGGCAGAAAGTCAGGCTGGGACAAAAGGCATTAGCTGTCCGCGCCTGGCCGTGGCTGCTGACCTCTGCGCAGGTGGCAGGGCTGGGGCAGCAGCCACAGACCCCTCACTGCTGCCACGCGGGTGGTCACAGCCACCGGCCAAGTCCCTGGACACTGCTGGGGACGCTGCTGCCACATCGGGACCCCAAGCGTGTGGGCACTGTACGTGGGAGCGCGGCGCTGGCACGGCTCTGCTGGGCGTCAGCGGGACGAGCTGATTCACCGCCTCGGAGCAGCTGCTGTCCAGCAAAGTTCCTGTTTTTCAGTGAAATCCCTAACTCCAGGCCTGGAAAAAACAAATGGGAGTGGAGCAGGTGCCTGGCCCTGTGCAGGGTGGCTGCAAGGGCACAGCCTTGGCTGTCTGTTGAAAACACAAACTCCAGAGCTGGACTGGTCTGCAGCCACAAACTGAGGAAACAACTCAAAAAAAATCCCCTCTCCAAAGAAACCCCAGACTCCCGGGTTTGGGTGGGATTTAAACCCTCCGGGTTTGGGGCATGAGACAAACTGAAAAGGTGAGAAAATCAAAATTTAATTTTCCCTGGAGAGGGATTATCCCCATGTGCCTGCTGCCCTCCAGCTCATCCCTGCTGTCCCCAGGCAGCCCAGCACGTCCCTGTCTCTGCAGAGACCTGGGCAGTGTGGCCAAAACCACCTCTGCACCCATGGAGATGACTCCAAGGGTCAGACCTGGGCTGGGCTCAGCGTTCTGGGGGTATTAACGTGTCTCTCTGCACGGGCATGGCAGTGTGGGAGCAATGCCCAGGGAAGAGGAGCTCATCCCACCCCACAGCACTCCCTGGAGAGAGCCCAGGCTGCCTCCCGCACAGGGAACATGAGGGTGAGGGGCCCATCCAGGCTGTGCCTGCCCCCAAACCACAACCATCCCGAGGTGACACCCAGCACAGCCCCGCGGGGCACGGGTGGGCAGGGGGGCACCGTTCCCCCCTGCGAGAGCGGGTTGGCTTCGGTTTGCTGAGCGGGATGTTTTCAAAACCTGCTCTTGAGGGAGGAGGTTTGCCAACGGAAATATGTAACTGACTGTAAATAATGGCTTTTATCTGCAGCGGTGCCCGTGAAATGAATAAACTCCGGGCAGCAGCAGCAGCAGGGCAGAGCCAGCGGGGCCGCGCAGGTGACAGCGCAGGGTGTTGGGTTACGGGCTCCCCATCACCGCCAGAGCCCCCCGATGACTTGTGACAGGTTCATAAGCTGAGAAATGTGATGCTTTGCAAGGTTCAGTAAATATTAGGACTACTCCTCCCTCTTTCTGGTGCAGGTTTAATTGCGAGGATAATTCATGAGAGCGCAAGGAAGGGAAAAAAAAAAAACATCTGGGAAAACGGGACCTGTTAAATAGAATCCATTAATAGCGAAATGATTGTTCCTCTGCATGTGATTCAGACAGCTGCCTAATTGTTAATTACCTCGATATGAGAATAACAGGTAATTACGGGGCTGCATCACGAGGAGAAGATTTTTTCTTTTCCTGCTTCTTTTCTCTTGGTGAATGCCGGAGCTGGAGCGTGCCCCAGCAGGTCACGCCAGGACTCGGAGGAGAGGCACTCCCCAGGCAGGGTTCCTCCTGAGGTGCAAGCTCTGGGTTCCAGCCACGTCCTGAAGCTATTCCTGCCCTTGGACATAAATCTCAAACCACTCAGCTTTTCCTCAGGGTGCTGAGGACCAGACACCCCCCTCAGTCATGGGACCCTGCCCGGGCAGAGCCCAGCCCTGGCTCCACACTGAGCAAACAAGAACCAAAAGTCACTGGTGACCTTGGCTGTCAAATTTTCCAAGATTACTTGATTTAAGAGACATTCTTGAAATATTTCGTTCCCATTTGTCTGTTGCAAAATGTCCTTTCTGCACACACAAACACACTCAAACCCACAGGCACGGATGTGCAACACACACACACACACATAGGAAGGTGCTGAGCAAGTATCTGGCAGAGACAGGACTCTGGTTTAAGTTTTTCTGCACCGAGAAACATTTCTGGGTCCCAGTTTCCAGAGGTGAGAGGATGCCGAGACAGACAGGCACTGCTGGGGGGGTGATAACATCTGTGCAATTAGTGACGCCGCTGCTGCTGGGGATTTGCCATCGCTGGTTCTGCGCGATTTTTGCCTTTGGCTTCTTCCAGGGAAAAGTGGTGCCAGCCAAGACACAGCCGAGCAAGGAAGGAGGTAGTTGGGGCAGAGGAGTGTGGATGGAGAGAGCTGTCTGAGAGCTGAGCAAAGGAGGAGGCAGCCCCAGCGTTGCCTCCCACCCTGGCTGGGCTTCACAGGCCTCGTGCAGGGCTGGTAAAGCCGATGCTGTTTCCATGTGCAAGGGGAGAGGAACATCAGTCAGATCTCCATGGGATGTGGAGCTGATTTCAGTCCTGGGGAAGGAAGCACATCTGCTGCCCAACCAGAGGGTGTTGGGGAACATGAGGGGGTCCAGTAGCTCTGGGGTTACCCACTGAGGCTCCATCCCAGCCATTCCCATCGCCTGGACATGAGACACTTGAAGGACCCTGCATCCTCTGCCAGAGTCCCAGCCCTGCACTCCTGGCCCTGGGCACGTCCCGCTGCCAGCAACGTGCTGGGGAGGGAGGGATGCTCTCCTTCTCATCCCGGCTTCCTGCAGGCAAAAATAGCCCCGGGTTCCTGTGTGTGTGGTGTATTTATAGAGTGAGAAGCTCTGTAAGCACTGCCCATGCGGCTCTCACCTGCCTTTCAGGGAGGAAACTCCATCTCCCTCCTGTGCGTTTCACACTGGAGAGGCCTCAGCGCTTCCCACGGGCACAGCACCAAGCAGGTCCCACCCCGCGTGACCGTGTCCCTGCTGTGGGGACAGTGCTGGGCCCAGCTGGGATGCCGGGTGGGATAACCCATGGCATGGGGATGTGGGAGACGTGGAGAGCGCCTGATGCTGCTCTCCAACATCTGCCTTTGCACAGCGAGGGCAGAGTCTGCGGGATGGGCGGCAAGATCCTCCTGGGAAACAAAGAAGGAAGTCTGGAATCCAGATCCCAACTCCATGCTGTCCAGGAGATCCGGGGCTGGAGGCTCTGGCTGTGAGGTGGGCGATGTCTCCCGGCTTTGCTCGGTGCTGGCAAGGGCAGGGCTGGCACAAATCACCACCCACGGCAGTGACAGGAGCTTATTTTTCTAAGCGTATCACCAAAGAAGCTAAATATACATTTTCCATTCAATTCCCCAAAGCAGCGATAGCCCAGAGCCTAAAAATAAATCCCTTTGGATTGTGCCCGGGGCCAGAATTAGACTGCAGACCAAGCCCTGTTGAGCTTCACCTCCTCTCCACCTCTGGGCTCCCAGGGACACAGGACAGGGTGGCTCTGCGTCCCCACCTTCTCCAGCTCCAGCCCAGAGGCTCTGTGGTGCAGAGCAGAAGAGTCCCGGTGGCTGGTGCCTGTTGCAAGACTGATCTGCTGGAAAAACTCATGTTTTGTGAGGCTTTCCCCAGCCCAGGGTATGCCAAGTGCTGGCCCAAACCCCGCTGTGTTCCCTGCTGCTCCATCCCTGATGCACCACCAGCCTCCCACCCTGGCTGCTGCCTCAGCCCATGGCTCACATCCCCACTTCCAGCCCTGATTTTGGCCCTTCTCCACCCTCACAGGTTTTTCCTGCACCCAAATACGCCAGTGGGGTCCCACTGCTGCTCCTCCAGCTGGTGGGTGCCCACCTCAGAGGGCTCTGTGGACACAAAGTGACCCCTTGACCGCCCCAGCCAGACCCAGCTCCTTCCCTGCTCTGTAATCCATAACTGCTGCTCCATCTCAGTGAAATAACACATTTGAAAGAAACAGGGGAGGGAGGGAAAGAAAAAAACCCACCCCAAACCCTGTAAAACTGAAATTGTAGTTCTCCCGGGATGCAGCGTCTGAAATATTCCCACAACCTTTGCATAATGCATTGCTCATGTCAGACCTCGGGAGACAGAAATTAATAGCTAACAGCAAGCAGGCATGGCACACACGTGGGCTTCCCTTCGTTCCCTGCTCCCGGGGGCTCCGCGCTCGGGGGATGCTTTTCCTTTATATTCAACTCAAATAATTCGCGTTTAAAGACTCCGAGAAGGAAAAAAAAAGGCTGCAGAGGACTCGCAGAGAATTTGTGCCAAACAGGAAATATTCAATAAATGTTTATCCTCTCTCACAATGGTGGGGTTTCAAAAGTTTTCTATGGATGTGATTTGAGGCTGGAGGGGTGGAGGGGATTTTCTTCTCCCTCCGGGTTCTGGGTGAGAGAGATGTGAGTTTGGGTTCTGTCCGTGGCACCAAATTCCCTGTCTGGGCAGCTGCTCCCGCTGGTGGAAGTGGGATCTGGATTCTGCTGTCCCCCTAATTGCACTCAGGGCAGGAGTTAGGGGATTGAATTCCTGGGGCAGGAGTTGGAGTTCACCGTCAGCCCGGACACTGCCCTGCTGGGATGCTCCGTGCCTCAGTTTCCCTGCCAAGCCCTCCATTCCCTGCAGAAACGGGGCCGTGCTAACCAGACCCCTTTCAAATCCTCTCCTTCCCCCTGCTTTCCTGGTCCCGGCAGCTTTTTCCCAAACCTTCCTCCCCTCCCCCCCAAAAATGTGAAAAAATAGCTCCATCTGGATGCTGTTTCCACCCAGGCGCAGGCCCCGGGGCCGGGAGCCAAGAGAGCAGCGCCTGTGAACGGCAGACGTGGGAGCCGGGGAGGATGTGATGGGGAAGCTGTGAGAAAAGCCTGAGGTCGGCAAACCTTCGGCCTCGCCGTGGGAGCCTCTCCCTCGCAGGAGAAGAGCGCTTGGCACCGGGGCTGCGGGGCGATGCCAGCCCCCAGCCCGAGCGGTGCTGCCTCTCCGGGCTGGGGGATGGCGCGGAGAGGCACAGCGGGACGGAGAAAGGAGGGACAGAGCTGCCCAGCCGAGCCAGAGCCACCCCGCTCCCCTCCCGCTGCAGAGCGGGACATCCCATGGGATCGCGGCTGCTGTGGAGCGGCCTCGGGGATGTTGCATCACTCCTCCAGCAGCAGCTCCAGACTCCCCAGCCGCGGCCAGGGGAGGGGATGGGCTGGCTTCCCGCTTCCCAGACTTCCCACGCCAGCACGTGTTATTTATGACCCCCAGGTTTTCAAATTAAACATAAATTAGCGGGGGCGGGGGAAGCGGGGTCCCGCTGGCGGGGATGGGGCGGGGGGACAGTCACAGCCGGCACGGGAGGAGTTAAACCGCCGGCGTGGGGAAGCCACCTCCATCCTCCAAAATACAATCGACCAGGAAATAAACAGGAGCTTGTGTTTGTTTCAGTGCACAAGTGAAAAATAAAAGGATTTCCTGCGGGCCGGGGCGCCCGGGGTCCCGCAGCCCGGCCGCCCAGCCGCCCCGCGCCCATTGTTCGCCCCAGCTCTGCCGCGGGGGACATTGTTCCCTCGAAATGTCCCATCAGATAAAGGAGCTGTGCTGGCCGTGGCCACCAACCCCAGCGAGAGCGAGCCCACGGGGTTTAGCCAGAATTTGGGAGCAGCACCCAACTCATGTCCCACCACAGCGAGGGGGTCCCACCCTGCTGTCCACACCAGTGACACCCTGGCATGTTCATGGGTGGCCTCACAGTCCCCACACCCCAAGCGTGGCTGCAGCTGGACCAGCCCCAGATTTTGGGGTCTGAGCAGTGGAGAGGAGCGCGGGGAGCTCCGGGGTGTCACACGAGAGCTTCACACCCACTCAGGGAGGGTTTCTCTCTTCCTTTTTTAATCACCCGAATCTCCCCGAAGCAGTCAAACCTCACGTTTCCTACTGCTCAATGACATTTGCTGACTGCAGTGTCACAACAATCGTACCGGATGAGTGGGAAAAGAAAAAAAAATAATAAAAGAAATGTTAGAAAAATAACCCTGCGTGGAGGCACGTGGGAACGCTGAGCCCTGACAGCCGCGGGGCTCCCCGCCGGCAGAACCCCCTCGCTGCTGAGGCTGCTGCTCCTGGAAAGCAGCAAAATCAAAGGGGAACCGTCCTGCAGCCTCTGGCCGGTCCCACTGCCCGGTCCTGGGGCTGTGGTGGCGCTGGAGGTGGCGCAGGGCTGCACACTCGGGTGTGAAGTGCCCGGCAGGGCTGCCCAGGCTTTCACTGCCGGCCTCGCCGAGGTGTTAAGAGCATCTGAAAACAAGGGAGATTTTGCATTTCAAGCCATTCCCCACCTGCTGCCCCTGAGCAGGGTGAAAGTGGGGTCAGGGATGCACCTGGGGCTCCCTAGGAAACCCCCCCACACCCCAGCAGGAGGCATTTCAGTGGAAAAATTAAGTAACAAAAGTAAAAATGATGGGGAGGCAGCCATCAGCCTTTGCTGTCCTTTTGCTTTTGGGCAGCCTGGCCATGCTGGGGTGGGTCTGAGCTCTTCTGCACTCTCCTTGCAAAACTCAAATGAGCTGGACTCGGTTTTGGGTCGGACACGTGAAATTTGGGCTCACGGTACCACGCTGGAGCAGGTCCCACTGAACCAATGCTCCGCCCGCTCTGCTGAGATGCTGCTGTTGGTGGCATCCCCAAAACCACCTGGAAAGGCTGGGAACCACCATGTGGAAGTGGGGGAACCACGGTGGGAACCTGTTGCAGCTGCTGGGAATGCCGAGCTCTCCGGCCAGGACACCAGGCTCGGGTTGTGCCAGGAGAAGGTCCCTGAGGAGTGTGGGAGTCAGGATTGCTGGGAGAGGGTCCCTGAGGGGTGTGGGATGCAGGATTGCTGGGAGAGGGTCCCTGAGGGGTGAGGGAGTCAGGATTCTTGGGAGAGGATCCCTGAAGAATGAGGGAGTCAGGATTTCTGGGAGAGGGTCCCTGAGGGGTGAGGGAGTCAGGATTCTTCGGAGAGGATCCCTGAAGATTGAGGGAGTCAGGATTGCTGGGAGAGGGTCCCTGAGGGGTGAGGGAGTCAGGATTGCTGGGAGAGGGTCCCCGAGGGGTGAGGGAGTCAGGATTGCTGGGAGAGGGTCCCTGAGGGGTGTGGGAGGCAGCATGGCCGTGGCAGCTGCAGCAGGACTTGCCAGGAGCCGCCGGCTCCGAGCGCTTCCTGCGATTTGGCCCTTGGTGAATAAATAACCACACACAGAAGCGAAGGCAGCGAAGGATCTCGGGCAGAGTAAATATAGTTCATAACTCCTTTTTTTTCCCCTGCCTTCAGTCTGATCCCAAGCCCTGTCTGTTTGTACTCTTGCCTTTGTTTTGGGCTTTTTTTTATTCTGCTGTGTTTTTTTAACCAGCGTTTGATGGCAACTTCCCAACGACACGTTCGGGCTGCTGAAAGCGCCTCATTTCACTGTGGCCGGGGCAGCAGCTTTCATTGATGGTTCGAATCACCAGGCAGGCTCTGGGTTGGAAAAAGACACCAATACTACAGCACTCAGAGGTTTCTCCAGAACTAAACTTGCCAAAAAGGGATAAAAAGAATGGTTTGGGCTTTACTTATTTTTTTTGTGCATTTCACAACTGTAAACTAAAACCACTCTGGGTCGGAATTGCATCTGGGCTGGTGGGAGCACGGCTCTGCGGGCAGTGCTGGCAAACCTACGTTTGGTGCTGCTTTGCCTCTCTGGTTTCCAGCTCACCAGAGCAAGCACCAAGCCCAGTGCCTGGTTAACCATCGCCCAGCTGGTGTTTGAGGATGTTTTCCTGGCAAATGACCCTAATTGCCACGCTGGTGCAGCACATGCCGAGCTCTTCCCAGCACTCCTGGCTGCGAGCTGCGGTGCCTGGGTTTGGCTGATTCATTTTCAGGCATTTCCCCCTTTCCCACAGCTCCTTTGGGGGTGGTTCTTGGTTTTCCTCATCAGCAAAGCTAAAAACGGAAAGGCAAAATGTTTCCGAGGTGGTGGCTGGGTGATGGGACCCTTCCTGCTGCTCCTACCCTGATGTCCCTCTGGGAGGCTTCTCCTGGGGACACCACAGGATTTTGGGGGTAATGGGGCGAGCACAGTTCTGGCACGAGGGCTTGGTCTGCTCTGGCTCACGTTTCAGTACAAACGGGGTGTCCCAGGGGTGGCTGGGATGGAGTTGTGTCCACATGGATGCTGCTGGGGCACTGGAGGGGCTGAGAGGGGGGCAGTTGTCCCAGCTGCTCTTCACAGGCAGGCGAGAGATTTCTCATCCCTCGGCAAATCGGGGCCTCAGGGAGGGGGATGAAAACACCCGGAGTGGTGTCACCTGTGGGAATGCTCATCCCAGCAGCTGGAGCAGCCCCTCTTCCCTCTCCTGCGCATCCCCAGCGCAGGGTGGGAATGTGCCCTTCCCGGGGCTGCCAGCACGGACAGGTGGGGAACGGCCCCGCTCTGCTCCAGTCCCAGGAGGGACTGAAACCTGCCCCGTGCTGGCAGGGAAACGCTCCTGTCCCGGCAGCACAGCCGCCACCAGCCTGCCTGTCCCTCGGCCTTTCCCACAGCTGGTTCCTAGAAAACCAGCTCCCAGACGCTCCCAGAAATTGGATTTTGCCCAGTGCAGCTTTGCAAACAAACCCAGGAATGATAATAGGGAAGCAGCCAGTCCCTCTTTGGTGTCATTTTGCTTTATTCTTCTTGCACGTTGCAGTTTCCCACCACTGGCAGCGGCTGGAGGCTGCATCACCCACGGCCCCTCTGACTGAACCCACAGCCCCTCCATATCACAGCAGAGCACCAAGAATTGTGCCAGGTGCTGGTGAGCCTGAGCCTGGCTCTTGTCCTTCTGAGATGCCACTTTTTCCCTGGCATGGGGCTGGGAGAGACGTGCCAGCCCAGAGGTTCTGCAGCCCCTCACCTCGAGCCTGCTGGTGCCACCAGGGCCGTGCTGCACCACCTGCCACGTGAGGAAATACCTAAAGACCAGCCCCACGCAGGGAAAGGGAAGAGTGACTCAACACATCACACAGACAACTCGAGAAATCTCCTGGGACAAACCTGGAGGAGTGGGGGGAAAGGGAAGCCAGGGGCATCCCCATGGGAAAACACATACATGTTCGGGCAGCGAGAACAGAAGTGCTCATTACTCATGAAAAAAACCCCACAGAAGTTCTTTTCAGGCATCAGCTTCCAGTAACAAAGCCAGATTGATGGAAAAAAAGTGCTTTTATTTTTCATTCGCCAACGGAGAAGCTAAAAAAAAAAAAAAAGAGGACGCAAAGAATAACTGGGGGAATAGAAAGAGTCAGCTGAGGGAGCTGGGTCCCAGGGGCGCTCAGACAATGCCTCCTGCCCCCGGGCTTTTAATTATTGTGCTCAGGAAATCAAACAAGTGTGCTATTATTTATTTGGAGGAGGCATCGGTTTCCGTGTGTTCTACAGGGATTTGCCCATGGGCACGCAGGGACGATGAGGTGGGACCGGCCAAACTGCTTTTGGGCTGGCACTGGGCAGGGGGTGAAGGGAGAGGAGTTGTGGGAATCCTCAGGGAGGCAGCACTGCCTGTTTTGGGGTGCTGAGGGGGTGAATTTGGCATCGGTGCAGCCCCAATCCCAGTGCTCAGCCACTGCTGGGGTTGTCCATGGACTGCTGGGGCTAGGAGGATGCTCCCCGTCCCACATCTACATCCCAGTGTCCTCCCCTCTCCATTCCCTCCTGCTCCCCATCCTCCCTCGCTCCGCTCTCCCCCTCCTCTCGCCCCGCCGAGCCCCGAAAGGAGCCCTTGGTATGTTGTGTGAGTTGCAGCTCAAGTGAGTTTTATTCAGCTCCACTAACCTTGGCAGACAGACCCCAGGGAAAGGGACAAAAGGACAATTGTTTGCAGCAATTTTGCCCTCAATTGGTTTCCCCATCAGCTTGCAGAGCGGCACAGCCAGCCATGCACTGCCTGACTAACAACATTAAATTCAACTCGCGCTGCTGCGAGGAGCGGGAGGGGGAGGCAATCAAACTTTTGGGGCCCGCTTCTCGCCTTTCCCCGCGCCAAACCCCAAACTGCGGCGAGGAAAAGCGGGGGAATTGAGCCGATCCGGGAGCCCCGCTCTGCGGGACGGCAGCTGCGGCGCCCCGGTGCCCCTGTCCCCGGTGCCACCGCTGCGTCCAGCTGTGCCGCCTGCTCCCCCCGCGGCCGGAGCGCTCTCCCTCGCCGGGGCTGGCTGCCCGGACACCGGCCAGGCCACGGGGTGCCGGGCTGCTCGGGTTCCAGCTGGAGCCATCCCAGCCCTGGGGCAGCGAGCCGGGAGCTGCTCGTGTCTCCCCGCAGCACCGCAGCCTCGCCCCGCAGCACCGGAGCCTCACCCCTCTGCAGCGCGGGCACCCCGAACGCGGCACAGGGTTTGCGCTCCAAAGCGTCACCGACGTGAGGTCAAACCTGGCCGGGATCCTTCCCAGGCTCCGCAGAGTCTTTCCAAAGCCTTGGCTCTGGAGAGGCCGCCGGGGTAATTTAAGCCGCCTTCCTGCACGCCCCCGGCTCGCCGCCGGCCCCCCGGAGCCTCCTCGGGGCCGGGGAGTCGCTTGAGCAACCGGCACGTTTGTGCCAAAGATGTTTAGAGTTAGCCGTGAGGATCCCAGCCGAGGGAGGGTTTGAAATGTCTGTCCCTATTCCTCATCCCCCCCAAACCCGGCCTGAGCGTTCCCTGCACTCCCCCCAGCCACCACACCCGGCTGGGGTTTGACTCCTGGGGATCCCCACGGGAGCAGCAACGCCCGCTGTGCGTCCATCACGAGGCTTTCCTGGGAGCAGCCCGGCGCTTAGGAGCAGGAAATCGTCTCCCGTGGCTAAATCAGTGCAGCCCCACCCTCTGTTCTGCCACCAGAGCTCGGACACCACGGCTCCGGGCTGGTTCCGGAGGGACACGGGCTGGGGACGGCCGGAGCTGTGGGTTCGGGCACCTTCCCCTCTGCCCCGGGACCGCGGGTGCTGCTGTAAAGCCCGGCCTGAGATCCGGACTGTAACGAATGGGTTGGTTTTGGCTGGGCCCCAGCTGGAATCCTGCCCACTCCGTGAAACCAGCCTGGCTGCGGAAACGCGGGGCTCAGCTGGCTCGGGGACCTCCGGCTCCGAGCACCCCCTGCCCACGCAGGACAGCACTCGGGGGTTTGGCAGGACAGGGAGGCCTGGCCATGCTGGGCTAGGGGATTATCCCATCTGGGATCTTTCCTTCCCAGCTCCGGAGGGTTTGCAGCGCTCCCGACGGAGGCACGAGGACCCCACGCGCGGGCGACGTGTCGGCACAGTCCCCTCTCCGTGCGCCCCAGGACATCCCTGCACGTTTGAACTCCAGCAGAGCCAGTTCTGGGTGGCTGCACCGAGGCGAGGGGGATCTGCCCGGGCACATCCCGGCAGCGGGAGGGTGCGGGAAGCAGCCGCCCTTCGCCTCGGCGCCGCGGGATCGGCAGGTGGATGTGGAAGCACCTGTGGAGCTGGGACGGCGCATCCCAAACTCCTCAGACCCACACGTCCCACACCCCACGGCCCCACAGCGGGGACGTGGGTGTTTGCAAAGCTTGCGGACACGAAGGAAACCTGGCTGCAGCAGCGAGGAGGAATCCTAATTCACACGGCCCTGGAGGCCAGATTCCTTCCCTGGCTCCGGCGGGTGGGAGTGGAGCGGTTGCCCGGCTCAGCAGCAGCGCCCCTCACACGAGGCACCCCAAAATGGATCTGCTGTGCCATGGGTGGGCTCGGAGGCTGGAGGGATCTGACATCCAGCAGCCAGAAAGGCCCCCGAGATGCTCTCTGTTGTTTATCTCTAAGGTAATTGGGTAATTAACAAAGCAAATGAATTTCGGTTTCTGTCTTCAGGGCTGGATTTGGCATGGTGTTTGCCCTCGTTTCGGAGCTCTGCGAGGAGCACAGGGTGGACCAGGGCTTGTAAATGCTCCCAGCAGTGCCTGCCACCCCTCCGACCCCTCCCTGCACTGCAGCAGACACTGTCTGTGGCTGGGGGTGACCCCAGGAGCTGTGGGGCAGCTCAGCATCCAATAAAATCCCTGATTTTCCATGAGGAAATCTTTTGCTCCGGCACACTGGCTGCAGGAGGGACAGGTCCTTGGGACAGGGCAGTCTTTCCAGCCAGCCCAGGTGCTCTGAGCTGGGATTTGGGGGTTCCTCAGGTCATCAAAGCTCACAGCACCGAGACTTTGAACAGTTTGTTCCCATGCCTTGGGAAGCAGGAGCTGCTCTGGCTCTGCTACAGCGGAGTCTGCAGAAGTGCATGCCTGAAATCTTTGCAGCCCTGGCTGTGAATTCCTACAGAACAGAACTTTTCACTTCCCTGCTCAGCCCTTCTTCCCTCGCTCTGTGCGGAGGGGGAGAGGTGGGAAGTGGAGCCTGGTGCCATCCCGAGCCCATCGCTGATGGAGATTTGGGGGAGAGACGGGGCCTTCCTTGCCAAACCACTTTACATCAACAGTCAGCCCAGACTGCCTTTGCTGCAGGGACTGGGGAAGGGAGAGGCTGCGGAACAAAGGAGGAACTTCTCCACACATACCACACACAAATATTTGCCGTAGCAGCAGGAACAAAATAGCAAATTAGCAGCAAACAAGCTGATCCTGTGCTCGGTCCAAGTTCGCCAGGTAGGAAAGTCCCAGATTTCACCGGGCAGGTGAAACACATCCTTTGGAGCAGCTGCCACCAGGTCAATGAATTCCTGCCCGCAGCTTCCATCCCCAACGGCTGCGAGTCCTGCAGCTCGGGGGAAAGGCTGGAGGGAGGGCGGGAGGCTCAGCCGTGCCGAGCACGCGGGGCTCAGGCAGCAGCAGGCACGGAGGGGCCGGGGATGGGGCTGGGGTTGGCAGGGAAATGCCATGGAAACCCGCCGGCGTGATGCTGAGCCCCGCGCGTCCTCCGGAGAAAAAGGGGACAATGGGGCCGGGCAGGCAGAGCTGCCTCCCCAAGCTGTCCTACTTTGCTGCTCTGCCCCATCTGTGAGCTGTCAGGCACCCGCCCCGCTTCTCTCTCCGGCTGGAGACCCCCCCGCGGGCAGCGTGTCCCGAGCAGGAAGAGGGGGCTGCTCTGGCAGAAGTCATCAGATCTTGGGGGGGGAAGCTGGGGGAAGGCGTCTCTGGTAAGCGTGGATGGCCTTTTATCTGTCACCAGCGTGTGCAAACAGCAGCCCCGAGCCCTGGCGTCTTCTTGGGGTTGATAGATCTCTTTTTAAAAAAAAATAATTTAAAGCACAGACACGCAGCCATGCGTGGCCGGCTGGGTGGGTGTCAACTCAAGTGGAAAACCCCGGAAGGAAAAGGCACCTCCAGCCAGGCTCCAGTCCCCAGGCCTCGACAGCTGATGAAGGTTTTCCCATCTTGGTCCTGTTTTGCCGCACCTGCCCCATGTGTGGTGCCATGTCCCGGTGTTCCTGTGGGTGTGGGGACCCCAACCACCACCCCCAGGATCTGTGGGTGCTCCCCTGAGCAGGAGGAGTGGGTGGGTGCTGGGGGAGGCTTGCACGCCCCGGCAGGAGCTGCACGGGGAGCAGGAGCACGCCCAAATCAAAGGCAGGATTTAATTAAGATTTCCGACGGGGTGAGATAGTGAAATGAGCCGAGCTGGGCCCTCACCGACGGAGACGGGGTGACTCCCTGGGTCTGCACCGGCACGCCAGGCAGCATTTGCATCCTCAAACAGAGCGGTTTTAATGGATATTGCGCTGGGATAACACCGGGAAGGAAAAGCGTAGAGCCTTGTTCATGTCTGGGCCCCAGCTCTCCCCTGGGTGCTGCCAGGGTCAGAGTGCTGGGTGGGCAGGGTGGGATCCCACAGGGCTGGGCTGCGCTTCTCCCTCTGCATGCCCAGCGCCCAAGGAGGATGCAGGGAGGTCACAGCAAATTTTTGAAGCATTTTGGGGTAAATATGAACCTCTGGAGCAAGTCCCACCAGCAGTTCACTCCTCACCCACACACTGCCCAGCGTCTTCCCTGGATGCTGGCAAACCCCTCGGCCTCTCCCCAAAAATGCTCAGGTGTCGCCTTCCCCAGGGATCCCCTAGAGCTGTGTGCTCCAGAGGGACCCTCACCCGCTCCGGGAGCACCAGAGCTGTGCCAGCAGCGGGAGGGGGAGCGGCAGCACGGACACGCTCGCGGGGGGGAAAAAACCGTTTGAGGAAACGACGCCAGATAAATCAGGCGGATTCATTCAGATCCGATGCAGCCTCGGAGAAAGGGGCGCCTTTGTGGGGAGCGAGGCGGCCGAGCCAGCCGTCCACCTGCCCCCGGCCCGCGCCGCCGGCTCTGGCGCCAGCGGCAGCAGCTGGGCCGGCCGTGCGCCCCGGCGCCTGCCAAGGGTGCCAGCGTGGCCCTAAATGCTCCCTTTCACCAGAGCTGCGATGAGGAGAGGGGCTGAGCGCTGCTGGTCGCTCCTCAGCAGCTCCCCATGGGGTTTGCGGGGTGCTCTGAGGGTTTGGGGTGCTGCACCTCAACCTGGCTCAGCTCAGTTTTGCACCCGTCCCATCCCAGAGCTCTTTCCCCTCATTTCTATCTTTAACTCCATCTTAAATGGCAGCCCCCTGCCATTTGCTCTGATTCCTGGGATGCCCCACGTGCCGCAGAGCCTGGACCCCAGCGGGGGCTCCCCAGGGGGCTGCGAGAGGCGCTCGGGGGCCTTTGATCCGCCCCACGTCCCCCCTGCCCCATCACAGCTGAGCCTGCAGGGCCAGCACGACCAGGGCACAACTGTGGCCACATCCTTCCTGGGGGGCAGGCAGCTGGGATGGATGGGGGACAGGGAAAAAAGCCACTGCTCATTTTCCATCCCCCTCTGGCTGCTCCCGTTGTTCTCCTCGTGGTTTGGGGACCCGGGGAGGTCGGGGAGCCAGGACGTGCTGGGGAAAGAGCCTCCCCCTCCGCCCCGCCAGCTGTGACACCCGGGAGCATGCGCCGTTTCCGGAGAGGAAAATGACATAATTCATACCCGGAATAATTCCCTCCTCAGAGCAAACCCGGCTCTATCTGCTGGCTCTCAGCGAGGCCCCAAACCCCTCTCTTGTTTCCTAATCTCCAGCTTGAGCCGTGAGAGACGCTGGGAAGCGGAGGAGAGGTCCGGGCCGGTGGTGTTGGAGACGTGGATATTGCAAATCAGCGCCGGGCAGGGGGGCAGCAGCTCCGGGAATGACGGAATCCCTAATTACATATGCTCAGCCGAGATTTTTGGCAGCGACATCAGAAAGGAGCTAAAGCTGCCTAATTCCTGCTTACCCCCAAAATAGCCTCAAACAGACAGCACCGAGGTGGGGACACAGCCCAGAGCTGCGGCCGGGGGGGTGGCACTGCTGGGGGACCCCAAGCAGCCCCTCCCGGAGTTGCTCTGGCTCTGGGGGTGGTGTGAGGGGTGGGTTTTGGTGACAGAGGCCCCCGAACCCCCCTTGCAGCTGCCCAGCTGCAGAGGGACATTTCCCACCGGGGCCGGGCTGCGGCAGAGGGGCTGCGCCTGGTTATCTCCCCAACGAGGGGCCTGGAGCCATCAAGATCTGCTCCAAACAATCGCTTCCTTTCCCAGGCACCTTCCTAAAAAAAAAAAAAAAAAAAGAAAAGAGAAGAACAAAAAACCCCCCAACAATAATAAAAGAAAAAAAGGCAAAAAAAAAAAAAAAACCCGCTGACTTTTCCCAGTGCTGCCACATTTCCCTGCCTTGTGTTTTCCTGCCCCCACACATTTTCCTCGCCCAGGGATTGTCCCCAGCTGCCTCGAACAGGGCTCTTGGCTGCTCCAGGCCCAGGATTTATCCTCTGTTATCCAGCACAGCTCAGTCCTGTGGGACTGGGCCAACGGGACACCTTGGCCCTGGGATGGAGACGAATCCTTCACGATGGATCCAATCCCGCATGTGGGGTTGGGCCTGCACCTTTCTGCTGCCAAAGTTTTGGGAACCCTTGTGCAGCTCCATTGTCATCTTGCCCCACATCTCCCCCCAGCTGAGCCCAGCTCTCTGGTGACTTCAATAATGACATCTTCCCAGGGGTTTTCCCAGTAAAAAGGGAAAAGCCGATGGATTTATGGGGTGGTTTGGGCTCTCCCAGCTGCGGGACTCTGCAGTGGGAGCGTGAGCAGCCCCGGGATGGCTCTGCAGCCCGGCCCGGGTGCTGTGCCCCACCGCAGGGTGCGTGAGTGGTGCTGCCAGGGCCGTGGGTCCCATCCTGGGATCGCTGCACTCCCCCCGTGACGGTTCCCAGGGCTGCCATCCCCGGGGAGCGCTGGGGAGGCAGCTGCAGGGGCTGAACCCAAGCAGCGCCGTCTGCCGCGGGGCCGGGCGCATCGAGGGCTCCATAATTCACGGCAGCCCGGGCCGAGCTGCTGGCGGCTGTTCCCAAGGCCGGGTTTGTCACTGGGGATGACACCAGCAGCCGTCCCTGCCCCTTCCCGGCTCCTCAGCTTCACAGCCTGCACGGGGAAGGGCTTGACCTGGGCTCTGACCTCCTGCCAGCTGCCAGTGACATCCCGAGGTGTGCACGCTCACCTGTGCCCACTCACACCCATAACACAGCTCTTCTCTCTCCTTGGATGGGCACAGCAAGGGGATTCAGGCATCCCTCTGCTCAGAAATGTGAGATTTTGGGGTTTTGGAGTCAAACTTTCTCCCCATGGGGACATCAGGACCTGCGCTGGGTGTCTGGCACAGGTTTGGGGCCACATGGGCAGTGTGGTTTGAACACATGCAGAGATGGTTTGGAGGGAAGGCCTGAGCTTGTCCCAGCTGTGTCACTGTGACAGCGGACACTGAGCACCCAGGGCCAGCCTCGAGGGTCTCAGGACCATCATCTCTGCCCCTTTTTGGGTGTAACACTGTCCTAGGAGAAGCATCCCCTTATCCCTGAACAGGCCAGGTTTTGCTCCAGCGGGCTGGGGCTTTGTGTCTCTATCACTGCACGAAGTTCTGGTGTTAATCAGGCTAATTGGTGCCAGGGTGGATGCGCTGTGGGCCGGAGGGGCTGCGGGGTGGGTGGAGGGCTGCGTGTGGCGCAGGAAGCGTGGCTGATATCTCCCCTTGGGCGCTGTCTTTCTCACACTCACAGTTTCCCATGCTGGTTTTGGGCGATAGGGCTGGGGTGAAGCAGAGGGAAAACACCCCAATTCCCAGCCTGGGGGCTTTGGTGTGTGTTGTCCCCCCTCATTTATGACCCTGCACCTCTCCCCATGCTCTGAAGCAACTGCAGCCTGCAGGGCGTCTGCTCCTCTGACTTGGCTCTGCCCCACATTGGTGCCCAGGGACAAATCCTTAGGATGTAAAACTATTTCTGCCCCTCCAGCTGAGTTTTGTTCCCCATAAACACCCTGGGGTGTGGTGATGCCCCATGGGAGAGCTGTGCCTGGCACTGGGGTTTCCCACTGGAGAAAATTCATCTCCTGCTGGTTCATCTCCCCTTTTGTGGGAGCTGGACCCATTCTGGAGGCTGCAGTTGGTGCTTTCCAGGGATGCGGCGTCAGGATTGGCCTCCTCCCTCATCGTCTGCAGCCTCGTTTGTCAGAAGTCAACATCAGTGTTGTGAATCTGCGCTGTGGGGTGGGGAGGGAGGTGTTTTCCGAGCCCCTGGGCCAGGGCTGGGTGCCAGAATGGGAGCAGGACTGGGAGCATGGCCACAGCCTGAGCCTTGTGGCCCTGGCTGCTCCCTCGGCTGAAGGGGAAACTGAGGCACGAGCTGCCCTCGCTGCTGCCATGGTGGGGAAGCCAGAGCCAGACACCTTGAGCGTGGTTTTCCTTTACCATTTGTTTGTTTTCTCTCGTGTTCCCAAGGCCCTGCTCTTTTGCAAGCCGAGGGTCTTTCGTAAGAGGAGGGACGGGGAAGTTTTGCAAGCACAGAGAATCCTGCACGTGCCTTTTGGAACAGAGCCTGACCTCGGGACCTGGTGGCTGCGCCTGTCACCGCCACCTTCCCCTTTCTGCCTGGAAAGACAAGGCTGGGGTGTCACTGAGGCTGGCCTAGGGGCAGGAAGGGACAACCCTGCCCTGAGTTTGCTTGGGCGTGAGCAGGGAGGTGAACCACTCCCACGAGGAGCAGCGGGAGAGGGAGCTGGGGCATCGTGGTGAATGCAGAACCATCTTTGTGCCATCTCCCTGTGAATGTAAAACCATCTTTGTGCCGTGTCCCTGCGCTCTGCGGGAGCCTCTGAGCTGGGCAGGGGGGTGTGATGGATGGACAGCACTGCTGAGCCATCCATGGACCCTCCCTGTCCCCCACGGCTCCTGCAGAACCACTGACCCCTCTGGGGGTGCCTCTGGAGCTGTGTTGGGATGTGATCCAAATTTCAGAGCAGCAGGATCTGGCCGGGATCACCGGCCCGTAGCAAATGTGCAGCTCGTGGGTGCGGGTGTGCACCTGGCTGGTGTGAGGCTGGATCCTGCACAGAATTCCCTGTCCCACGTCCCATCCTCCTCCCCCCGGCATGCGGCACTGGGGAGCCGAGTGCTCTGGAAGGACTCAGTTACCTAATAGGAAGGGGTGGGGGTGGGTGTGGGTGTGATAAATACAAGCAGATAATTTTACTTCAGGGTAAGTCAATAAATTACTAAAGAGCCTTTGATTGTGCTCTCCGTGGTGCATGTTGATTCAAAAACCGAAGACATTTAGCCTCAATTATGTCTATTTGTGTGTCTTTCCTGCCTCGCTTCTCTGCGGCGCAGGGGAAATAACCCTGCCTTGTCGGCGTTCCCACACCTCTCCCACCTCGGCCGTGCTCCAGATTTCACTCCTGTCCTGATAACCCTTCCAGCGGCGAGCGGGAGAGGATCAGCTCTTGGCACGAACCCTCTCCAGCTTAGGCCAGCTCCCTGTGACCAGAGGGACTTGGAGCAAACGCTCCCTGGATGTGGCCAGCCCCGAGGGTGCCAGCAGCGGGATGGTTTGAGGCCGGCCAGGGCTGTGGTTTGCCCTGTTCCCCCTCTGGCACGGCGCTGGGATGATGCAAAACCAGCTCCATGCTGCAAGAATACAAACCATGAGTGTGGGGACACCCTGGATGGGCACAGGGCCCTAAAAGCGGTTCCTCTCAGCACCTCCAGCCACAGCATTTGGGGACACTCTGGATGGGCACAGGGCCCTAAAAGTGGTTCCTCTCAGCACCTCCAGCCCCAGCAGCCCTGCTCCCCGTGGGCGCTGGCAGCTCGTGTGCCAGGAGCGAGCTCCCGCGGGGTGATGCTCGGACCACACAAGTCCCTTAAGCTGCCGAGGGCTCGGCTGTGGAGACAAGCTGGCACCGGCACCGCCGTGCGCCGGGGGGGCTCGGCTGGGGCCGTGTCGCCACGCGAGGGAACAGCTCGCCGAGCTGCTGCTCTCAAAGGAGCCAGGGGCTGAGCCAGGGATCAGCTCTGCTCCGCTCCAGGGTGGTGTGTGCCCATCCCAGAGCAGGCACCGCGGGGCTGCAGGGACTGGCACCGCTGCTTTTCCAAAGTCAGGAGTGCAAAGTCAGCCTGTGGAGTGGGAGTTCATGGTCAAAGCCCCTTTGGGATGGATGGCCTGAGCTGTCAGGGCCGTGGCGTTAGAAATGAGCTCCTCGCAACGGGGAGATGCTCGTTTCCCTCTGGGCAATCATTAATCACCGGGCAGGGCAGCGCTCGCTGATGGGATGTGGGGTCAGCACACACTGCTGGATGTGCCATGGAGCCTCCACTGACCACTCTGTGCCAGCCTGGCAGCCTGGTGCTGCTCCGTGGGTGTGCAACAGGCGTCGGGATGGCTCTGGCAAGCAGAGGGCACCATCCCTGTTCCTGGCCTGGCTGCATGTTTGTGCATGCAAATCTGACAGCGCCTTTTCAAGTGCAAATCTCCGGCGAAAACAAAAGGGAGTCCCGAAACTGGAGCATTGAATGGAGCTGTTCTTGCAACACCTACCCAGATCCTGCTTCCCCGTGCCCTGCGCTGCCGAGGTGCTGCCAGCACCTTGATTTTTGAGCTCTGCCACCTATTTTTAGCTTGCGGGGAGGACGCACAATTACCCCGTGGGAACACCCACCCTCAACAAGACGCTTCTGCTCGGCCGCTCTGGGCTTTGCTTCAGCGGAGTTTGGGAGCTGATGGGATCAGACAGGGCGAGGGAACAGCACGGGGATGTGGCAGGGACACGCAGTGCTCACATGAAGGGTCTGGCCCCCCTCCAGTGCCAGCCTGCGGGCAGGGAGGGACGGGGCTGCTGGGGCTGCAGGTGTTCGCATCAGGAGGTAAAATGTAACCCCCAAATGTTCCCAACGTCCAGCCTGGCTTCTCCCAGGTGCCTGCTGGCACGGTGCTTTCCCCAGGCGGGGTGGTGACAGCTTTCATCCATGGGCACTGCCAGGCGCTGCCAGCAGTCGGGCTCGGCGATGTGGCACACGGAGACCTGCAGCGCGACATCAGTTCCGGCGAGCTGGGTCACCCCTGGAGCACCCCACCCCGCAAACTGTCCCCTCTGCACACAGCTGGGTGCCTCTGGGGCCGCCCCACACGGCTCATCACTGTGGGAGACGCATCTGCAGGCTGGGAGGGTGGCAGAGGGTGGCACAGGGCCGTGGTGGCAGCGTCGCCAGCCGGGAGCGCGTCCGCAGCCCCGGGGCTCCGCGCACCGCAGCCACTGAGTCACTACCCAGGGCTATTTTTACCCCCCGGGGCAGCCTCGCTGGGTCATTCCCGGTTCCTAATTGCTGTGATCAGACCTTCATAAATCTCACCCGAAAGAGGAAGTCTGGGAAATGGAAATCTGCCGCTGCCGAGCGAGGCGGGCTGGGCAGGGCCGGGCTGCGGCACCGCGCAGGGGGGGCCGGGGACACAGAGCCCCAAGCTGTGACCCGCTGCCCTTCACACCTTGCACTGCACAGCTCCCCGCAGGGATGTTTTGGCTGACATTTAACCACCGGAACAGACTTCTTCCACCTCCTCCCCTGTTCCCAGCCTCTGCCTGCTTCCCTTAGTGCTCCCAAACCCCTGGAGCAGCCAAGCCAAGCTGTGCCAAGCCAAGCCGAGCCGAGCCGGAGCAGGGGAGCAGTGCTGGACGGGAAAAGCCAACCCCTGATCTCCTGCCCAAAAGTCACACCACACCCAAGCGGCTGAAAAAGCTTCATTGAACAGTTTGTTGGCTATTTTTATCAGTGCCTCTGCCCTTCCTGGCCAGGGCTGAGACCAGAAACAGCAACAGCACCATGGAGGGGATGAGACGACCGCGTCCTGGGCACGGACAGAGGAGAAAGGCTGGTAGAGGTGTTTGCATCACTGAGCCTCGCTGCTCTGGATTTTCCGGGCTGGGCAATGGTTGGACCCCATGGGAGGGTCCTGCTGATGCCGCTGGGGTTTGGCGGTGGGCTGTGGGCTGAAAAGCAGCCACCGGCGGAGATAAGCAGAGCACAGAAACATTGCCATCTGCTGACACGTCCGGGCGCGCTCGCCGGCCCTGGCCGTGCCGCCGGTCACCATTTCTCCCCACGCACCTGCAGGACATCGGCCACTCCCTCGCTGTCTCCATCCAGCAGCAGCGCAGGAGCACGGGATGGCCCTGCCAGGCACAGCTGTGGCAGGAGCAGGTGTTTGGCACCGATGTGCAGCACATCAGCTCGAGGCCGCGGCGATGGAGGCCGAGCTCTGAGCGCGGTGCTCTCACTGCTGACCATCCAGGAGGTGATGGAGGTCTCCCCGCCCATCCCCAAAGGGTTAATGAACCCTCACCCTGCTGCAAAGAGCGACTTCAAAGTGTGGGGCAGCATCCAGCGTGCAGGCAGAGAGGGCAAGTCTGGGTAATTGCAGCCTCTGATGCAAGCACTGTGAAGGATTTGGGAAAACGCGCACTTGGCTGCAAAAAGGAGTTTTGATTCCCCTCAGCCCGTTCCCCCCTGAGCTCCCCCCGGTGCCCTCCAGCTACAGAGCTTGGAGATGCGTGTCTTGGACTGGATTTGCTTTGTTTCAAGTTCCCTGGGAATCTGGCACTGGTGTTTCCCAGAGGAAGGGTGCCTCCAGCTTCCCAAGCGCCGGGGCCTTGCCGTGGCGGGCAGAGAGCTGGGAGCTGCCCAGTGCTCCAGCCTGGCTCTGCAAACACCATCCCCAAGGTGCAAACCCACGGCCCTGAGAGGCCCAGCCCCATCCCTGCACCCCTAGACTTCACCCCCAGACTGGGATCTCCATGCACAGTGCTGGCAGGAACGGGGGAAGCCGCTGGCCAGTGGGATTTGCTTCCCCCATCCGCGGGGATGCAAACACCCAGCTGTGGGCAGGGCGAGGGGAGGCTGCTGCAGCTCCCACTTCTTGCAGAAGGAGACACAGACACAGGCAGATGTGCAGGGACATGTCTGACCTCCCACCAGCACCTGTCCCCCAGCTGGATTCAGCCCTGGTGTGGGGACAGTGTCAGATGAGCCCCCAGGGCTCAGAGATGAGTTCTGGTACAGCGGGGCCGGAGCAGCTGCTCCGAGTTCAGAGCAACCTTGCTCGGGTGGAGCATCCCGGGGCCAGGGCCTGGGCTCTCCCCTGGCCAAGCACATTTCCCGTTCTCAGCCTGGCTGGTGACCTGGCAGCAAAGGCAGTGTTTCACTCTTGTGTCAACATTTGGAAGAAAAGGGGGGAAAAAATAATCATTTCTGTCAAACCCTGGGAATGTGGATGCCCCGAAAACAAACAGAAGCTCTGTTTCTTCAGTGAAAGGCCGTTGTAAATCTGGTTGGCTGCCAAAAAGTGATAAAAATGATTGCTGTTCCGGCACTAGAGAAGAGTTTTGTTGGAAATGTCACCCCCCCCTCCCCACGCACCCTCCCCCCAAATCTCAGTTTTATGAAAACACCATTTTTTATCAGCGGCCTGGCAGGCGGATGTTTGGCCTGGGCCCCCGTTGGAGGCCAGATGCACCCCAATCGCCATTCCCAGCCTGCTTTGTGTCATTGGCTGATTGACAGCTGTCAGTCACCACTCACAGGGGTTGAGCGTGCTCTGGAGACCGGATTTCCTCCTTCCCTGAGCTTCCCTGGTGGTGTTAGGACAGGTATTCCCCAGGGAAAGGTCACCATTCCCAGGCACTGCTCCCCGCGTTGCAGTGCCCAGCATGGGGGATGTGGGATGGGCAAAGGGGCAGTGCCAAGAGCTGTGGCTTTGCCAGGATGAGCCACAGGAGTCACTGGGAAAGAGCCACGGTCCCTGGCCAGTGCAGCAGCTGCCTGCCTGGCACCATCCCTGGCTCTGGAGCGTGCGAGAGGGAGGATGCTCCCCGTCCGCTTTTTAAAGGGCACGAGGAAGAGCGGCTGTGTCATCAGAGCTGCGAGCTGGACCTGCCAGGGCTCGTCCCTTGTTTATTTAGGAACCGTGGCAGGTTTCCAGCGTGTTGTTTTCCTGCTGTGTTATTAAACTCCCAACCTTTTGTTCCAGGGCATTGCCCTGGCTCGGGCACCTCAGCTCCATCCCCGTTTCATCCAGCGCAGCATCGAGCCCCATTCAGAGTGCAGGACAGGAACAGGAGCTCTCAGTGTCCTCTCTGCTCGTCCTGGCACGGCTGCCTGGGGCTTTGCACGTATCAGGTGCTGCCTGATGGATGCCCTCATGCTGGGCCAGCGCAGCAGTGACAGGCACAGGGACAGGGGGACATTGAAGCCCTCCAGGCCTGACAGCATCGCTGGCACAGGGATGTGCACAGGCTGCTGCGATCCTGTACGTGCAAATCAGTTCCCTGAAAATCACCGGTATAAACCCTTCCTCTGCTCCAGCCCAGACGCTGCAGGTCTTTGCAGGATCAGAATCCTCATGGAAACATTTTGGACCCGCAAGGAAACAGCCCAAGGGTTGGAGAGGGAGCAGAGCGGGGTTAAAGCGTGGCCGTGCACGTGTCTGAGGACAGCGTGAGGGTCTGGGCTCTGAACCCTCCAATTCAGGCTCCTCTCCACACCTGTACACGGATCCCACATTCCTTTAGGGAGCAGTGAGCCGGGATGAGTGGCTGGGGTGAGCTCATGGCCACGGAGCTGCACCTCGCAGCGCCTGCGGGAGCCGAGCTCTGCCTGCTGCGGGGACCTGCCCGGGCACAGCCGCTCCCCCGGCTGCTGCTGCCGAGGATGAGGATCCCACGGTGCGGAGCCTCCTCCTCCGCGGGAGGAGCCGGCAGGTGGAGCGCCCGGGGCCGCAATTCCGGATCAAAAAACCACACGCGTCCCGGCTCCGATAAGGAGGCGAGAGCGAACCCCCGGGAGCCGTCGGAAACGCGGCGTTTACTGGGAGCGCCCCAGGCAAAAAAAGCCCGTGCCCGGCTTCCAAAGGTGCGTGGTGGTTGTTTTTTTGCACACTCAGACATAAATAATGATAGAAACCACGCGCGGGTTCCGAATTAATTGATAGAACACCCAGTTCCCCGGGCAGATTTGCCTCCCCCTTCTCTGGAGCGTCCACAGGTGGTGCGGGAGGATCGCCGGGGGCACTGCTGGGCGGGGAGCGCCTTTGCAAAGGCTCTCCTTGCCCGGAGCGCCTGCTCTGGACATTAATTTAGAAGCAGACTGTGTCTTTTTAGTTCAATTCTGTGGCTAAGCCTCATCTTTATTCAGGGAAAAACTCCCTTTTAGCAGTTGCAGCCTCACTTAGGGACGGCACGTAGGTCTGGGAAGGAGCAGAGTCCCTCCAGTCGGCTTCATCTGCTCCTGACCCACATTGCAGTGGAAGCACTGACAAAATGCACCAGGAGGGTCAAGGCTGCATCCCTGTGGAGCTCTCGCCTTTTAATTTCTGCCCCTTCCTGAATTTCCTGCGCTGATGATCAGGCAGGTAACAGAGAGCCAGAGTGTGGCTGGTTTTGGAGGCCCTGGGAGCTGGTAAAATGGGGTTGCTGGAAGCGTGGTCCCTCTCCTGCCCCACAGCGAGCTCCTGCACGAGGCAGGACTCCCAGCTGCACCCCAGAGGGGGTCCCTAAGCTGGATCCGCGGTGGGAACCTGAGAGCAGGGAGCCAGGGCGAGCTGGGCTCCTTTGGCCTTCATTCTAATGATAATCAGGCCGAATTCCTCTGCACGACCCCAGGGGATGCAGGCAGGGAGCTTTCCCAGCGAGCTGAGCTTGTTTTCCGTGGTGTCCCCTCTCCAGCGGGATCCAGATGGGCACAGGGGGATGTGTCCTGGAGCTCCTGCCCACACCAGCTCCCTGCACGGAGGCAGCATCCCAGGAGCACGCGGTGGCTCTTTGGCTGCAGCCAGAGAGGATTTATGCCCGGACATGTCCCACAACCTGCTAGGGATCAGCTGTGCTCTTTTTCTTCTTCCCAGCGATATGAAGGGAGCACTGGTGGAGAAAATCTCGAGATTTTCTGGTCCTTCCCAGCTGGCTGGAAGAATTCACCCCCTCAGTCAGTGCTGGAGCTGCCATAAATGCAAACAGCCAAAACAAATGGGAGAGTGGGGCCACCCTGGGACCCTCTGATCCCCACAGCTTTGGGAGTTGAGTAGAGAGGGAATTCACTGCCTGTTTGAGACGCAACAAGTTCCCCCTGCTGCTTCTTTAACCAGAGCCCTCTCCCATGGCCGGTCCCTGGAGCAGAGAGGTGGCAGCTCCTGGGAATCCCTGTCCTTGGAGCTGGATGGACGCCCATGGCAGGCACCCGGGGGATCCCTGGCCATGGAGCTAGATGGACACTCGTGGGGGACTTGTGGTTTTCGTGTTTTGTTTGATTTTCTTTCAGACTCGTTGGTTTTGAGGGTCCATCCTGACCAGTCTGGGGGACACCGGTGTGGGGACAGAGCTGCTGTGTCAGGCCTCAGTGGGTGCCTGTCCCAGCTGTGGGTGCCCAGGTGAGGAGCCCAGCCCTTGGCATGTCCCTGAGCGCCCATGGGCAGCACAGTGCCCAACACGTGCGTGCAAGCCCGAGCCCGGGAACCTGCCACGTGCAGGGGGATGAAGGAACCCAAAAATCCCAACTTCACCATAAAAATATCAATCATCTCCAAACATCCGTGCGATGCTGATCCTTCCCTCCCTGCCTGGTATTTTCTCACGCTCCGAAGCTGGCAGCAGACACTGGGAAGCAGTGTCGGAACTTGTCCTGCCGTCCCATCAAGGCCGTTTATCTCCGGCATCGAGCCCTAGAGCTGCAGGAGCTGCAAGTAGGGGCAAGGCACGCTCCTGCTTGCTGCTTTCCATTGCGTCACCCGGGCACGGGCTGAGCGAGCACCCCGGGGCCAGATCCCACACACACCAGCCTGCCAGCTCCTGCCGAGCACGGCAGCGGCCTGAGTGACTGACAGGACCCTGGGGACACCCCTGAGCATTGCTGGGATCCCTGTCCTCCGTCCTGACAGCCTGCAAGGAACCAGTGTGTGTCCCTTCTACAACTCTTCCAAAAATCATCGTGATCCCAGGTGTGACCCTGGATGCCTGACAGGGATGGGGACACTGGTTGGGAGCCACCTTTGGAGCAGAGCATGGCCCAGGCCCGGCCCCCCCATGCACGGTGGGGACAGGAGGGGACGGTGGCACACATGGTGGGTAGGGGAGGATGAGGCACCTGCCTCGGTGTGGGATCCTGCTCGCAGCCAGCCCGGGTAATTAACACAATTACAATTACGAGGCAGGCTGCTCCTTGCCCCTCCCTTGCCGGCTTCTCCGTGAACCAATGGATTTGAAATCCCAGCCACGCTGCTCCACACCCTGCCCAGCGCTCCCGGCTCCAGCTGCCCATGGCTCCAACACAACCTCCTGAGATCCCTCCTCTGAGCCCTGGCAAGGGCTGTGGTGCCAGCAGCTGTTCCTGCCTGGGCCATGTGCCACCAGCATTTGGGTGATGACAACGTGGTGGTCGGTGTCACCAGGGCCACAAAACCTAAAAATCTGACCCTCCCTGTTGCCCTGACTTTGCAGTGTTCAGTGTTTTCTTGTTAGACTTTCTCTCATGGCCATGACTTGTTTTCTCTCTATTATCTATGTTTTCCTAAATTGTATCTGTGTTTACGAATTCCAGTATACTGGGTGGAGAAATATGATTGACAAATACTTTGACCAAGTGGATTATAGGAGGTGGTGATTTCTACCTCCAATCCACAGTGATGTGTGAAAACATATAAATGAAGTCGGAGGGCTCTGCCCTCTCTCTTGCTGCTCTCTCTCCTGCTGCGTCTGTGTGTTCTTTGTGTGGCTCTCCTTCAGGCCCTCGGCCTGGCAGGCCTGCCTGGGGAGTGCCATACCTCCCTACCTCTGGTTATGCCCAGGCCAAGGAGATGTCCCATCTGCCAGTTCCCAGGGAATTTTGTGACTCCATCCTGGTAGTTTCAGGTCAGGTGCCAGCCAGATGGATCCCCCTTTTCACGGAGAACCTTTGGGCAATGGCCAAACCCACTCTTTTATCAACAGGGGGGGAAAAAAGAGCTGAGCAAAGCTTGATGTGATGCTGCAGCGATTCCCGACATAGCCACAGAGCCATGGGATGGCAGAGCTGCCCTGGGCCCGTGGGACAGCAGTGCCACACTGCAGAGGGGCTGGCACGGCTGGAGCCGGGGCTCAGCGGGGCTCAGGGCACGAGGCAGCACCGGCAACAGCCGAGGCTTGACAGGAAACCCGCCTGGTTTCCTCTGCGCTTGTCACCCGGACGGTTTCTCCTGCGTGGGCGCTCTGCTGTCTAACAAGGCTGAGCTCCCCACGTGGTGGCTCCGAGGTGACACCAGCAGTGACATCTAGAGTGCCTCTCTGGCCTCTTATTCTGCCACCTACACACAAAAACTGGCAGCAAACCCCTCTGAAATCGTCACTGCCGGGTCAGAGGGGCTGGATTTGGCCCCTCACTCTCCTACACAGAGCAGTGCTGGGCACGGCGTGGGGGTGGTTTGAGGGCTGCTGGCGAGGCTGTGGGGGCCCTGAGGGCAGGAGGAAGCTGCTTTGGCTTCTGCAAAACCCACACGGCCAGAGGAAACTTCTCTTCACAAAGCCAAACATTCAAATGTGTTATTTTATATTTTATTTTATTTTATTTTATTTTATTTTATTTTATTTTATTTTATTTTATTTATCAAAACCTGTCCCCCCCTTCAGGGAGTGGTGCAAGGTGAGGAGCTGCTGTAAAATGAAAAGCTGGCACTGAAAGCGTTAAAAGCAAACTCTCAGAATATTTGTCTTTGGCCAGCCCAGGCCTTGTTTTTCTGACAGCAAAAGATAGTTTTATTTCAAATTTACCAGAACTCTCTTGCTCCCTCGGGCTTGGCTATCCCTGCGGGGTCGCCCTGGGGCAGGTTTTCCCACCCTTGGAAAAAGCTGGGCCTTTAAAAACAAAACTGTCTAAAAAGAAAAAAATAGGCAAAGCTGCAAATGCTTGTTGATTACATTAATTTCCCCAGTTTGGTCATTTCACAGCTCTCCTGGATGGAAATGAGTGAGATTCCAGCCGAGCAGGGCAGAGCTGGCTCAGGGCTGTCCCATCCCAACAATCCTCACACCCTGGCAGCCACCTCAACCTTGGATATGGGGAGCTGGGATTTGATGGGCAGGGAGAAAGGAAAAAAAACCCCTAAAAATCCAAACCAAAACAACCCGAACCGGGCTGTTTTGATGGCAAGAACCCAAATGTCCCTGTGCACCCTGACCTTCATTGTGTGGGGAAGGAGGGAGCGACTGGGAAAGCGTGATAAGGATTGCCAGAGCACCCGGGGGTGACAGCGGCGCTGGGCTGGAGCCACACGTGCCAGCGCAGGCAGGGAGTCTGTCCGTGCTCAGGGGAATGGGAATTCTGGTGGTTTGGGATGGCAGCAGGGGCTGGAGGAGAGCAGCTCCCGACTGCCCCAGAAGGAACCTTGGAGCTCAAGGAAAATGGGAGAGTCAGGAGTGCAGAGCTGAGGGGG
Organism: Pomatostomus ruficeps; assembly: GCA_013400735.1. Classification (NCBI taxonomy): domain Eukaryota; kingdom Metazoa; phylum Chordata; class Aves; order Passeriformes; family Timaliidae; genus Pomatostomus; species Pomatostomus ruficeps. The sequence continues at coordinate 126,113 of VYZT01037108.1, forward strand.
AAGGTGCTGCTCTGGGGAGCTGCTCCAGGGAGATCTGCAGAGGTTCTTCCCTGTCCCAAACTGGGGGTGCAGGGTGGAAATTCCTCCGTAGAGGCTTCTGTCACCTGGGATGCTGCCCCATCCCTCATCCACAGGGTGCAGTGCTGCTTTGGCAGGCAGGGAGCCCCCCATCCTGGGGATGATCTGCTGTGCCCCCCCTGCTCCAGAGGAGCAATTAGAGCTGAGCTTTAACTGAGCGTGTTAATTTGATCAAGGAAACTGTTGACATTCACCTTCCCCCGTGTTTGGTTTGTGACAGGGGCAGAACAGGAGGTGATGCTGTGGGTGTCCCGTTCTCAGCAGATTTAGGGGGGTTTCCTATGGGAAAAGCCCCTGGAAAGCGCCCATCCAGCTCCTCTCCCTGATTTTTTTTTTTTTAATTTATGTTTAGCCTTTACCTCATCTCAAATAAAAAGAGTGATTTAAAACCCTTTGCAATAAACCAATTCAAACAGAAGCCCGTCTGCGGGGCTGTATCATGGGGGAGAAGGTTCTCCTTATTTGCTTAATTACAGGTTTTTGTTTGTCGAGTACTCGCGGGTGAATTGCTTGCAAATAACAGGTGAGTTTGTTCACGCTCAGAGTCCTGAGCCCTGGGATTAGAGCTGGGCTGGGAGACAGGAGCTGCAGGGTGCTCAGAGCTGGGGGTGACCCCTGGAAAATCCCTGTTCCTGGTTCTGGAGGGCTCGAGGGAGCTGGGATCGCGTGCTGGTTCCTCGGAGGAGCCGCAGGGCTGTGGTGTCGTTCTGCGGAGCTGCCTGCCTTACACAATATGGTCTTAATCACGTGCAGTTTATCCTTTTGTAAATGGCAGATAAGGATTAACTGCTTTATGGAGTCACTGTGAGACGCAGTCCATTAATGGCAGCGAACCGAGGCTGCCGGGGCTGTGCAACCCTGGATTCAGCCTGTCAGGACTGCCAGGTGTTTCCTGGCCTCCTCCTGCACGTCTGCAGGAGATAACACCTCTCCTCGGGACTTCTCCCCCGGTTTGTGATGCAGATAAGGGAGTTTTGGGGTGCTGGAAGGAGCCGCGGCTGCCAGGTGCTTCGCTGATGCCATGAGAGTGGGTGGATTCAAATTTAGGGAGGTCAGATGTTCAGGGTTGGGATGGACACAGGGTTTATGTAAGCACAGCTGGTCTCTGCCAGTTTTGGGCCATCCTGCTGCTGTGATGTCCCAGCCCTGGAGCTTGGGGACCTCCTGAGAGCGTCCAGACCGATGGAAATGGCAGCTGCCCCGAGTACATGGAACAGGGAAGTGACACCGGGCAGGGGGATGTGGGCCCAGCCAGGAAAAACAAAGTGCAGGAGGCAAACATGTCCCTGCACCCACCCAGCCGCCTCTGCAAGGGCCGGGAGAGCAAATTCCAGATGGGAAAATGCTCCCAGAGTGGAGAAATCCCAAAGTTTGCAGCCCCCACCCCGGGGAAGAGGCACAACTAAAACCGTGACGGTGCTGGAACGGCGATGAGGCTGAAGGAATCATTCCATGGAGGACACACGGACGGGCAGCAGCCCTTCTCTGCACCTCCCACCCTGCTGACCCTGCCTGGTCAAGCCCGATGAGCCCCGCGGCCGTGGCCAGGCCGGGCAAAGGGCTGGGAGGCGCTGGCTGCAGGTGTTGCAGGGGATCAGAGGGACCGGGGTGACTCAGGTGTGACTCAGGGCACAGCCACGCAGCGCCCGCTGCCCCCGCCGGCTCCCGGCGCTGCGCTTCGCCCCGGCCTGCGCTCGCTCATCGCGCTGCGGGTGATGCGGAGCCGGCACGGAGCCACGGCGGTGCCGAGCCACGATCCCGAGTGTGGGAAAAGCGCAATCGCTGCGAACAATCAGAGGCAGAGCCGGCAGCAGCACGCAGCGAGCCAGCGAGGAATTTGGAGACGCATTCCAGCGGGGATGACAGAGGAGGGGCCGGGAGCCGGGCCGGGAGCCGGGCCGGGAGTGCGAAAAAAAACATGCTGCGATTTGTTTTGGTTTTTCTCCCTCTCTGCAGAGCTGTCCCGCCCCGCTTGGCTTTCGAGTAAAGCGCTGGGTGCTGCGGGCGGGTGGCACGGAGGGAGCAGGGACACGGCGAGCCCTGGTGCCCTGCTGGCACCGGGGACAAGGACAGCGCTGCTGTCCCCTCTCACACCTCAGCCATGCTCCCTGCGACCAGGATCGGGGACACGGCTCCACCGGCCACGTGTGGCCGGACCCTTCTGCCACCTGGACAGCACTTAGGGCCACGGGCAATTATTGCCCCCCATGCCAGGAGCCACCTAAGGGCTCAGCACCCACCCGCGGGCTGGCACTGCCAAGGCTGGTGACGCTGGGCAAGCTGCTGCCCATCCCGTGACTCAGTTTCCCCTGACACAACGAGAAAACATCTCTGCACCTTGGAGACCGGCAAGGCTTTGCCTCGGAGGGGACCAGCTTTGGGGACAGGGTCATGTCCGTGTGTCCAGGAGTGGTGGCACTCAGGAGCCGCGGTGGCCACCAGACTGGGGTCACTCTGGCCAGCAGGGCTGCAGCACAGCCTGGGGCCTTGCAGCTCCGTCATCCCCTCCCGGCAGCTCCTCCTGGCTCTTCCTGACCCACTTTCCATCTTTGCGTTGCACAATAAAGCAAAAGCAAAATGGAGCAGGGGGAGTGGACGCTGGCAAGGCTGGTGGCACGTGGTGACCGTCAGCACAGCCCGCTGGCACCGCTGAGTGGCACAGGGCAGGGCACGGGCAGGGCACGGGGCAGGGCACGGGCAGGAGGTGCTGGGAGCTGCCCTGAGAAAGGACCTGGCCTTGCAGGGATGGTTTTCCTTTGCCCACTCCCCCTCAGGGACGCTTTCAAGGCTGTCCCAGAGAGCCCTGGAGGTCACCACCAGCCCCGCTCACGCTGCCGGCAAGGGAAGGTGTGGGACAGACCCAGAGGGCCGAGAGGGGACAGGAATTTGGATTCCAGCAGATTCACAGCCACCTCCACGTCCTCGGTGCCCGTCTCCACCCCTCCCGAGCAGCATCCCCCTCTCCCGGTGGGCAGAGGCTCCTCCCGGGGCACGAGCAGCGATAATTGGCAGAGTGTGCGGCTGCCCAGGGCCGTGTCTCGCTCCTTGCTGCAGGCAGAGCAGCCATCCGGGAGCTAACAGCGCTCAATTGTTCGCTGATGCTTCCCTTTGAAGCGCTCATTCATCCCCCAAGGTCTGTATTGATCCGGGACTCCAGGAAAGCGTCTGCCCTTCTCTGCCTTCATCAATGACTTTCCCACATTAATCCACCTCTTCCCTTGATAACCGCACTAATTACTCGCGGCTAAGTTGACTCTGGCAGGGCGCTGGAGGCTGGGAAGAGGAATCTGCTCCGGCCTGGCTGTTCCTTAAAGCCGCAGCTCTGTCCGGTGCTGGAGGGAACTGGGCATACTGGGAGTGTGAACACCATGGCACGGGGCTGACCGAGGGGCAGCACAGGAGTTGGGGAGGATGTGTGCTGCTGGGAGAGGAGTTTGCGTTCCATTTTTGAGGCTTTTGTACCTCTCAGGGAATCCCTGATGATTTTAAATGGAGATGATCCCTGACTGTGCATGTCCACCCTCCCTGCCTGCGTCTGCCCAGGCCTGGGGGTCAGGGGTTTCTCTCCTGTGCTGCGGGGTGTTTCAGACCACCACGGGAGGTTCACACCCTCCAGCCCGGGGTGGTCTAGGCGTGAGATGAGATTTTTCCATGTCTCCACCTGGGTTTCCTTGAGGGGGAACGAGAGGGACGCAGTTCTGTGGCCTCAGCCGTGGTCAGGCGGAGCTGTGGCTCAGCAGGAAGGAGCTGGGCACAGGGAATCCCACGCTCAGTGGAGAAATCTTTCCTGATATCCAATCTAAACCTCCTCTGGTGCAGCTTGAGGTCCTGACCAGCAGGAACGGTCCTGTACGGCGAGGCTGCAGCAAGCAGAGAAAGAAAACCCTCCTGCATGGCCCTGGTGGCTTTCAGTGGTGGCTGTGGGGACAAGGGTGACACAGGGACATGGGGCACTCTGCTGGGCCCCCATGGGGACAGGACACCCCAGGCTGGCCCCCACTGTGCCCCTGCGGTCATTTCTGAGGTGGAACTGCCATCTAGTGACACACAGATGGGCTTCCCCAATGGGTCCTCAGGGCAGTGGTGGCCTTGGCCCTGTCCTTGTCCCCGTCCCCACCATCCCCAGCTCCTCAGGGTTGGGGGGACACAGCCAGACCCATATGCAGGAGCAGGATTGGGGTGAGGCAGTGCATAAACCCCGAAGTTCAAAACGGTGCTGGGTTATTGATTTATTTAATAATAGAACCGTTAAGGTTGGAAAGGTCCTCAAGGATCATGGTTAACCCAGCACCACCCTGCTCACCACTAAACCGTCTCCCCAACACCTTTTGGGCACTTCCCAGGCCGCCCATTCCCCCCTGGACATCACCCTGAGTGCAACAGGACGAGCCCAGAGGAAGATCCCAACCCTTGGGACGTCCAGCATGAGGGGCTCACTCCTGTCCCATGAGCCACTCACTGGCAGTGACAACCAAACCTCGCCTGTCCCCTGCCATGGCAGCCTGAGGCCTCCCCACCCCAATGTGCTGCTCCCTCAGCACATCCAGGCCCATCATGAGATCTCTAAACCCCCCAAACCGTCCCCTTTCTGCCTCAAAAACCAAACAAAGGCTGCGGCTGTCCCGTCTCTTGTCCCCCTTCCATTTTCCTCCTGCTGGCTGCCGAGAAAAGGGATTCAGCCGTGCCCAGTGCTTGTGAAAAGCCCCCGCCCGCCTTGTGTTTTATGAAGGAAAATCTCCTTGGGAGAGCAGCCAAACGTTCCCAGCCTCCTGCTGGGTGTTTCAGACGGGAGTGCTGCAGGATGCGAGGGCACGGCGGCCCCCGGGGCTGGGGGGAGCGTGGGGGACAGGGATGGGATCTGTGAAACCACCACCGGATTGAGGAGGGAGACCAGAGCAGGAGGGTGCTGCGGGGCTGGGGTAGCCAGGGATGGCACCCTGCAGCATTGAGGGAGCGTTGCTGTCGGGCAGGGGGTGCTGAGATCCCGGCCCGTCCCCGGGGAGAGGATGTGGGAGGATGTGCTGTGGCCTGGGCCCTGCCTGGGTGCTGGGTGCCACCCCGCTCCTCTCTCTGGAATTCCTCCATTATCCCCATCCTTTTCATCTCCTCTTCCTTTCTCTTTCCTCCCGCTCCTCTTCCCACACTCCCCCTCTCAGCACCTCTCCTGGACCACACATCCCCACGCGCTGGGGACCTTTCAGACCCAGCAGCTCTTTCAAAGGCATCCAAGAGGCCTCCGGGGCTCCAGCCCACCAAATCAAACTCCAATTTGCAGCTTCTCTGCGAACACGATGTGTGTGCGGACGCCGAGGCTCCGCTGGCACACACAGCCAGTAAACAGAAACACATGGCCCAGCCTGGAGGAGCCACAGCCTCGCTGGGAGCTGGGCTTTGGGGAGGGATTTTAACCAGCAGCACCCAAAGGGGGAGAGCCGCGTCCCCCTGCAGCTCCACGGGCACTGCCAGGCTCCGTTCCCACGCTCTGCCTGTGGCAAGGCTGCTCTTGAGGGCTCACAGAGAGAAACGGGGGGGAAATGGAAGTTTCTGCTCCGCAGCTGAACCGAAAACCGCAAGGACAAAGTCAGACAGGCTCAGACCCAAAGGGGGAATCTCTGCCATGTTTCCTTTTCTGGTTCATTGTGCAAATGTCGTGTTCCACACGAAATTAAAACCTTCCTTTCTTTCTTGGGGGCCATTCAATACCCTTTAAAGGCTTTTTCTCTTTCTTTTGAGGCTGGGAGCAATTTCTCAGGGAAAACGCTGCTCCACCAAAAAGCACGTTTCGTATCTGACAATGATGAGGCAAAACATTTAGCAGCTCCAGAATTAAATGCGTTATTGGCAAGCCCTGGTGCGAAGTATTTCAGTGTTTTTATTGCATCCATCCTTCCTCCTCTTTCCCTGTGAAGCTGCTGCCTCAGTTTGACCCACGCCAGCAGACGGCTTCACACATTTCCCAACTTTGAACCTCTCATTTGTAAAACCAGAGAAACCTCTGCTCTCACACCGCTGAGCTCCCGCTAGCGTGGCTCTCCCACTCCACCTTCCTGTCGCCTGGAGATGCTGCTACTCCTTGCTTGATGTATTCCCCTCGTCTGAAGTTTCCTGAGATGTGTTTTTGAGGCTTAAAAAAATGAAAAAAAAAAAA
>VYZT01037108.1:132362-150064 GCA_013400735.1 Pomatostomus ruficeps
AAAAAAAGGGTCTGCCCCCCCAGCACTGTCCCTGCTGCATCCCAGCTGCTGGGGTGTCACCCTGAGGAGGGGACCCAGCGGTGAAAGAAGGACATTCCCTGCAGAGCCTGCACTATCCAGCATGGGATACACTGATTTTTTTGCACAAGAGCACTCCCCCTTCCAGAATTTAGAATTTTCACCTCTCTGAAGCAGACAGGGTGAAGGAGGGAAAAGCTCCCGGCAGCAGCTCTCCCTTCCCTCCCTGCTGCCTCTCCCCTCAGAGCGCGGTGCCGTGCTAGGAGCAGCTCCCAGCCCCAACATTCCCTCTCCTCGGGGTTTCCCAGCTGGGGAATCCTGGAGACCCCTTGGGGGAAGGCTCCGGCGGCTGAGATGTGAAATCTCCATCAGGGAGCTCCTGGATGCCTTTCCAAGGGTAGAACAGCCTCAGCGGGGTCATGGCACCCTTGCCCTGCCTAAGCCGGCAGCTCCCGCTCCTCCCAAGGAACCCCACGAGAATCTCTCCCCTTCCCGATTTTGGCTTTGTTTCCTCCTCCTCCTCGCCTCGTGGTCGATATTCAGTCCCAACCCTTCTGCACAACTCCCAAGGAGTCCTGGCAGTCCTGATCCTGCCAGGGCTGGGATGTGTTTGGAGCAGGGAATGCTCCGTCCAGCATTAATAACAATTAATGAGGGCAGCTCCTGGAGCACACGCTAATTATCCCTGCCACGCCGGGGGCTTCGTTAAAGCTCTGCCTCCACGGGAGCAAACGGGATTCAGCCGGGATGAGAACGATCCAAGGAAAACCTCCCAGGGACGCCAGAGGAGGGCAGAAGGAGGCAGAGGGATCGGGAGCTCGGAGTCTCCTCTGATCAGCCTGTGTGTCCCAGCTCTGTGTCTGAGCTCCTGCTGGGGACGCGCTGTGACGGGCGGGTGGCTCTTGGTCACTGTCACACTGTCACTGCCACACTGTCACTGCCACAGCCCCCTCGTCCCGCGGCTCTGGGGGTACCCAGGCTCTGCCCAGCCCCTCCTTCCCAGGGCTGCCTTTGGGAAATGTTTTCCCACACCTCCCGTCCACATCAGGGACAGAGGAGAAGGGAGATAAGGGTGAGCATGGGATGTGTCCCTTTCCCCTCCACATCAAAGCCCCGAGTTTATCGCCGGGTCCTGGCTGGGTGTGGGGCTCCTTTCAGCCGGGCTGAGAGGGGAAGGGGTCAGGGTCTATCTTCTTTGCAGTCTTGGCCAAAGTCTGGGGTTTACCACTGCCAAAACTTCTCTGACAAAATTTCTCTGCCCCCCAGGTGTCCCTGAGCCTGGCCTGGGAGCTGCTGCTGGGCTCCTGCTGCCCTGGGGAGAGGGGTGAAGGGACAGGAGGGTTCAGGTGAGGTCGTGGCTGGAAGTGAAGCTCCTTCCTCCCCCTTCTAGAATGGGGTCGTGGGAAGACCTGGAGGCCTCCAGCTCTGGCAGCCGGGAGATGGATGGGCTCAGGGTGGCCAGGAGGCAGCAGGGGGGAGCTCAGCCCGTTCAGGAGGAGGATGAAGCACAGCAGGAGGTTAAAAGTCAACATCTTTCCCTTTCCCAGCTCCTCCAGGTCAGAGGGAGCTTCCCAAGGTTATCAGCTGGGGTCAGGCACGGGGGAAGGCAGTGAGAGTCTGGGGGCTGGGCTGCCAGGGTAGGGGGCCAGCCCTGCTCAGGGACAGCCACCCCTGTGCCCCGTGGGACCATGGGGACATTACCCTGCCAGGCATCCTTGTGGACCTGGCAAGGGGCTCACACAAATCCATGGACACAGAAACACTGAGAGGGGACCCAACCTCCCAGCTGGAGGCTGCAGGACGGCAGAGAACCCTCAGGGGGCTCTGCTCCGTCTGAGCTCGGTCCGTGGGGACCTGGTCCCACTGTCCCCAGAGCTGCACCAACACCACTGAGGCACAACTCGTGCCCTGAGCCCTCTGCGCCCTGCCCGAGCTCTGGGCAGCTCTGCAGAGCCCTCTTGGCTCGCTGGGTGTGAGATGAGGCCCAGGCTCTGCTGCAGTTGCTCTGTTTTGATGTTGTTAACGTGACAAGCTGGATTAATTAACTGCGTTCGGAGGCGTCCCTGCCTTTCCAAGGGTTTTACTTCAAAGGGAGGCAAACCACGAGAGCATCTCGCTCTCTGAAATGCCTCCGTGTGCCCTGCCAGGGTCTGCTGAGCCCAGCCCTGGACACATCCTGCCTTCCATGGCCAGGGATGAACAGGCACAGCAGAGCCGCGAGCTCTCCTGTGGGCCCCACACCTCACAGCCCAGGGGAGATGCTCCGGGATTTTTGGGATCATCAAAACTCTTTCTGCTGCTAAATCCGAGGTCTAGCCCACAGCAGGACCAGGCCTGGAGCTTGCCTGTTTCCCCTGTGGGTGCTCCCCATGGCTCTCAGGACTTGCTGCGCCCCCAGCTCTGCCCCAGCACCCCAGCGAGCAGCTGCTGTCTGGCACTTTCTCCCCTGGCTGTGACCTGTGAGTCTGGAAACTTCAGGAGAGCGGAGTGGCTTTTTTTAAAGTCCCCAAGAGGTGGAGAAGAAGTTTCACACTCCTGCTGGGCTTGTCCTCACGAGGTTTCCGAGCATTTGGTGGCAAAGTGAGGCTGCTCCAGAGCTCCCTTTGCATCTGTTTCCTTTGCCTTCTGTGTGTCTGGCAGAGTCTTCTGCCCCAGTTTGCTGATTTTGTGACCGTGGCCTTCAAACCCCCTCTGGAGAGGACAGCAGCTGCGAGAGGAGCGCTCACCTGCGTTGGCAGAGAGGAAAAGTGTTTTAAAGCTGGGGAAGTGCTGTTTTTTATATCAAAAAATGGCCGTGGAGACAATCCTGTCCCCAGGAGCCTCCAGTCTCACCCGGCAATAGCAGGCAGAGGTGACAGTGGGGACAAGTGTCCTCGCTGCCCCTGAAGCACATCAGGGCTGACATTCCCAGCCTGCTGCTCTCCCTAATTCCCCAGCATGGACGAGGAGTTGTTGGCAGCTCCTGGCTGCACCAGGGCAGAGCTGGGAGTCACTGGAGGCTCCCTGGGCTGGGATGCCACATCCAGGGGGAGATTTGATATTAAAGGTGCAGCAAAGAGCGAAAGTGGGAGCAGGGAATGCACAGCTCTCCCCTCCCTTCCCCAGGGAGCGCTCTCCTTATCTACCCCGCTCCCGTTTCCTTCTGGGATAAACCAGGAATGGGCGGATTGGGTTTCCTCCGCTTTGCGATCGGTGTGGCCAACCCAGACCACCCCACAGATGGGGAAGAGCTTCCCAAACGTGTCCGTGTTGGATGGAGAATCAGCCACGCCGGGAACGCTCTGGAAAATTCACTTACCGGGGCCTCTTCATCGGAAGAGAAGTGGAGGCACCGGGGGTCCAATTACAATGTATTTAACATTTCTGAGCTCAGTGGGGCCTCGCTGCCGCACAACTGGGTCACGCAATCAGCCCGGAGCCGCGGTGTCAGACCGGCTCCGGGATTAAGTGTGGTGTAACCGGAGCCCCGAGCTGCGAGGGGGAGACTTTTATCGGGCCGTGATTGCGCGGTGGGAGCAGGGCCGGGATGAGCTCCCTGTGCTGGCAAAGGGCTCGGCCGTGTGTGGCCGGAGCATGGCTCAGAGGGTGACAGGGCAGTTGGGTGGCACCGTGTCCCCACGTCTGTTTTCTGGCAGCTGAGCCCTTTTGATGACATCCCCGAGGGACAGTCTGGTGCTGCTGGGTGGTCTGGCCCAGATGAGAAGATCTCCCCTTGCACAGCCACCCCCCAGCCTCACAATAAATGGTTATCACAGCTCCTCTTGGCAAGAAAGGTCACGAATATTGGATCTGCCCGACACTGGCTGGACTGGTACCCACTGCCCTCGTATTTCCCCCCTTCCCAAAGCCCTGCTTGTGTTTCTTGTACCCACTGCAATCCTGTCTGCGTGTGGAGTTTCCTGTGGGGGAGACCTGGGTTTGTTTGTGCAGGGGTTTCTGACTCTTGACACTCCCACGACAGAAAAATGAAACGAAACCGGAGCTGAGGTGTCGTGGCACCCCGAGAAAAGGAGAGTGAAACACACATCATTCTGGGCTGATCAGCATTTACTTCACACTTTGAAATCTTGAAAAGTTGGAGCGGCATGGTTTCCTAGCAGGGATGAGGGGTGGTGGTGGCTCTCTGAGGGGGTGAAAAGCACCAACCTGCCCTGGCTGGGCCGTTTCCTTCCATGTGTGTGTCCAGGACGGTCTGCACAGCCTGGGGCAGCGGCTTCTGCCCTCCCAGAAACCCCACCTTCCATCCCCCCAGAAACCCCACCTTCCCCTGTTTGGCGTTTTGGGGAGCCCAGGCTGTGCCATGTGCCAGGAAGGGATTTTGAGGCTGTCTCTGCAGGTGTGCAGGGAAAGCAAAACCCTTGTGGCTCCCTCTGCGAGAGACCAGCCTGCAGTCTGGGGGAAGTGCAAGTGAGAAAACAATTCTATTTCCTTGCTCGGAGAGGGAGGGAAAAGGGTTGGTATCAAAGACTCAGCTTTGCTTTGTTCTGTGGCTCTGCTTTCCAACCCCCCGAGCTATCAGATCCTGTCCCCCGAGGCCTCTGGCAGCTGTGGCGGCTCGGGAGGCACCGTGTGACCATTGCGATGGACACACAGACAGACTGACAGACAGGCAGGGAGAGCGGCCGCGGGCTCCAGGCTCCCGGGGCAGCCCGGAGTCCATCCTTGGGCTGCGGGAGGGGGATTTCGCATCCTTTTCCAGCCCAGTCCCAGGGGTCAAGGACTGCGGGGAAGCGTGAGCCGCTGGAGCAGGAAAACAGGAAGCGCTGGTGGTGGCAGAAATTTGTGTCACTTGGCGTTTCGCGTCCCAGGGAGGTGTGGGGCCACCGCTGGTTGCATCACCCCGCAGGAGGATGCAGCAGCCCCACGCTGGGTGTCCCTGTCCCTCCTGCCTTAGCCAGGGTGTCTTTGCAAGGACAGGGGGACACGGGACGTGCCACCACCCCTGACAAACCCGCACCTCACTCCACGGGGGTCAGGGCACTGTGGATGGCACCGGGGAAGGGGTTTGGGTGCTGCTGTGATGGGGATGGATCCAGGACAATCCGTGTGCTCAAACATCTGCAAAATTCTGCTCAAAATCACCCTCCAAAAAATGCCAAGTGGCTCTTGAGTAAACCATGCTTGTGTTCGTGATAAAAGAATGCTGCTCGAATTGTTTGGAGCTGCAAGTTTGTCCTGGAGAGCCTGGGAAGCTCGGGTTTTCTGGGGAAAGGGAAGGGGGAATGGACAGTGGTAGAAGGAAGGGTCCTGTCCATCTGCGGGCTGTGCTACGAGTGCTTGTGCGGCTCATGGGGACCCTTCTTGTGCCAGACCCAGGTGAGCTGGAAGGGCTGTGCAGAACCTTTGGAGGGTCCCGGCTGTGCTGTGCCCCCCTCCCTGTGCACGGGCACACACGGGCACACACCCGCACCCGCTCCCGCTCCGCTCGCCCCGGCTCCCGTTTCCTCCCCGGGGCAGCCGCAGCGGGCGGGATCGGTGATTTATTAATGAAGCGGAGGGACTGTGCCGCTGGGGCGTGCCAGGCGGAAATGTCTGCTCCGAGAGATTGGATAACCCTCTGGCCTGCTTCCCTTCGCAGCCTTCAAACGGCCGCGCTCCCAGAAGCACCATATCCTTTTCCTCCCCCTGCCAGCTCCCTCCCTCCTTCCCTGGGCCAGCCTGGCTGCAGGTTTTTCTTAATTTTTCATTACAGGATCTTTTTTTGTTGTTCGGTTGCTGCGAGATCCATCACGGGTTTCTTGTAATCGATGGAGATAATAGGTGTTGCATTCCAATTGCTCTAGGAATAAAGCCGTGTTTAGCTCAGAGGAACTCCAGAAGTAAATAGCCAGGGAAGGACTGGCTCAGGGAGGGATTGCTCGTGGGCTGAAACCTTCCCTGGGAAAACTGCGGCCAGGAGCAAATATTTATGGCTGAGCCGTAAACAGCCGTGAAGGAGGTTTCAGAGCAGGGCCATCGGTGTTCTGCTGGCACCGGGAGGAGCTGGGCTGGGAATGCCAGGGCCTGTCTGCAAGGTGCTTATAAACAGAATCATGGAATGGTTTGGGGTGAAAGGAGCTTAAAGATCATCTCATTCCAGTCCCTGCCATGAGCAGGGATGTTTTCCACTGTCCCAGGTTGCTCCAAACCCCATCCAGCCTGGCCTTGGACACTTCCAGGGATGGAGCAGTCACAGCTTCTCCGGGCACCCATGCCAGGGCCTGCCCATCCTCACAGGGAAAAATTCCTCCCTAATATTTAATCTAAACTCTCCAGTTTTAGTTTAACACCATTCCCCCTCACCCTGCGCTTCCAGGCATGGAAAGCCGGGGTCCAGCAGCCCTGCAGGTGTAACCCTGGGCCATGGAGCGTGGCAGGAATGTGTGCGCTCCCTCACGCACTCCTGCGGCTCCCACATCCCGCGGCCGCTCCTGCCCACCCCCGGCAGCACAAACTGCTGCCAGGAAACGGGCTGGGAGAGGAAACGAGCGCTAATGAAGAATCCCCTCGGTGAAAAATGTGTTTCTGCAACCGTCAGATTATTCTGTCCTTGAGAGGCAGGGGAGGAGATAACGAGAGAGCCTCGCTGCGTTCCAGCCTTGGCTTTGGGGACGCTGCTGCTCTGCCAAGGGCCTCTCTGGGGGTGCCACATCTCCCCCGTGTTCCTGTCAAGCCCCCCTGTGCCCCACTCTGCTGTGGGAGTGAAAATACCTCCCGTGGGGCTGATTCTCTGTGGCTGTGTGCGCTGGACAGGGCTGAGCAGGGTCACCGGGGCTGCAGGGTGATGATGTCCCAAAGGCCAAACCTGGATACCACTTTTGAGAAGAAACCTGGGGAAAACACAACCTAATTCAAGAGGTGCGAGTGCTCCCTGCTTTCAGCTCAGAGGGTTCCTGTCGGTTTGTGCCAGGGACAGCAGTGCCGGCTGGGCTGGCTCGGTGGGCACCACACAGGGACGGGCAGGGAGCAGGGACTGTCACAGCCATGAAACGTCCTGTGAGCACCTCCCAGGCTCGGGCTGGAGCATCCAGCGAGGCTGGAGGGGAACTGAGCCGTGCCAGGAGCCTGAGGAATGTGCAGAACGCTGCGGCTGCCGGCTCTGGGGCTGCCCTGAGCTCCTGAGTGAGTTATTTTCCCTGAGCTCCCGACAACCTTTCATCTCCTGTGCTCGGGAGTGGCTCAGGCCAGGAAATCGGGGGATGTGGCTGTTCAATTCCGTGTTGGGATGCCTCGCATGTCCTCCCGCGGTAGCTCCCAGCCCGGGGCTGGTGACAGCTCACACCCCGGGGTTCTGGAGCACCCAAACCCCCGCGGGTCGCGCCGTGGGCAGCGCGGCCGCTCGGCATCCCGTGGGCGGCCAGCAGCGGGGACATTCCTTTGGAGATGGGACGTTTGTGCTCAGGAAGGCCTGAAAAAAGCCAGGGACAAAGGGGGGAAGTGATGGTGGCCGCGTCTGGAGTTATCTCGCTGCCGCACTCGCGGGGGCCGCTGAGTGACAGCGCTGCTCTGCGCCGCTGCCGAGGGGCAGGAAACACTCATCTCCTCATCTCCGCCGGGCCCTTCCTGCCCTGCCCAGCTCCGCTGCGGGGGGGATGGAGCCCAGAGCTCTTCCCGGGGGTGCCCAGCATCGGTGGGCACTGCTGGGGAAGCCCTGTGCCAGCGCATCCTGAATCTCCTCATCCAAAATCCCGGAGCCGCGTGGGCTCCTCCCGTGTGGTGGCATTGGAGCATCAGCGCCTTTTACCAAACCAGCTTGGTCCAGCAGGTGGACAAACAGCTCCAAACAGCTCGGAGAGCCCCAAAACAGCCTCTTTCTGCCATTTCCTCAGTTTGTTAGTCTGTTTGAATCAGATAATCTCTCTGACTCGGCTCCTCGGCACGTGGGGAAAGCCATGGGGTGGGAAAAGGCAGGGAATTCCACGTGGTGGCTGTGGGAGCCTGGGACAGGGGACAGAGCAACCTGGGACAGGGGACACAGCAGCCTGGGACAGGGGACACCAGCCTGGCCATGCAGGACACCAGGAGAAAATGCAGCTGCACCCCTGCAGCCTCACCGGCCCAGCGAGGGGATCCCCCAGCTCAGGGTGCGGGGCCGCTGCGCGCCCTCCCCTCAAATGGGAAGTGAAAGAGAAGCAGTAAAAGGATGTTTGGCTTAACCCTGTCTGCTTCGGAGCATCCTGTGCTGAAATGTTGCTTTTACAGCTTCTCCCGGAGCCTGCCCCGCTCTGGATGCTGGCAATGCACCTGGGACCGCCGCAGGAACAAAGGAATCCCTCTCCCCTCCCTTCAGGAGTGGAAGAATCTCACTCATATTTTCGCTTGGGAGCATTAGTTTTTCCATAGTGGAAAAAAAATTAAAAGTGGTTTTCTTTTTGCTAATAATATTTAGCACTTCTCGAGCCAAGGCTGGCCCCAGAGGCGTTGGCTGGACTGAGCTCTGGATTCTCCTGCTCAGGGATGCACAGTCTGGTGTCACAGGGCCCCCGGTGGGATGGGAATGAGGATTTCTGCTGCCCGTGTGCTCAGGGCTGTGCACAAACCGCAGGTGCTGCCAGGGAGAGCCAGAGGAAGGAGTTTATAGAGCACAGCAAGCACGACAGGAATCTGGTTTATCAGCAGAGCCGACTGAGCTCTGCCAGGCTGTCCTGCTGTTGAAGGTGATTTCAGCTTCTCTCAAACACGGGTTTATAGCTCACTTAATAGCCAGGCTGGTGTTGGGGCCCCTTTGATGGGGATTTTGGGGTCTCCTTTTTGGAGAGCTGCAGCCAGGCCCTGTTCTCAGGCAGTGAAAACACCTCTGCTGGAGAATTCACTTTTCTTTTCAGATCCTTTTCAAATTATTTGCAGCCACAGAGGCTTCCAGGCTGACTCACAGGTTTGAAAGTGTGGGTGGAGTGTTTTCGGGGAATTTTAGGTGTCAGAGAGGGGCCACAATTCAGAGCTGGAGACATTCCTGGGAGACAAACACCCCTAATCCCGCTCTGTCCAGAAATGGGCTCTGATTTCTTTCGCTGCTCCCTCACCCTGGATGGAACCACCTCAGTCAGAGCTGGTGGCAGCTCCCTGTGATGGAAATGTCACAGCAGCCAGCTGCAAACCCGCCCCAGCCTCTGCTCGGAGCTGCTCTGCCCCAGGAACAGACTTTTCTAGGGCCAAGTTCCTAAAGCCCGGCAAAAACAGGGCTTTGTCCTGGAACTGCTGAGATGACATTAATGGCAGCGTCCCGAACGCAGCTCTAATTAAAGAGAGGAAGGAGAACTGAGGCAGGATGTCCTGTTTGGCTGCCCAGGATGGAAAGCTTGTCACAAATAAAGTGCATTCTCGTGCTTTGTCTCCGTCCCCCCTGCACGAGGCTCTCCCAGATTCTGCAAACGCTCCTTTTCTTATCTCCCCTGGATTCTTGTTTCTTTTCTTTTGAAAGGGCTCCTCACGAGGGTGTTTTTTCTCTCTGCATTTCACCCACCAAGTAAATGTCGTCTCAAACACAATGAATGTGCATTTTATCCCTTGAACAAAATCACTCAGGCACCATTGGCTCTGTGCAAAGAAAATTTCCTGGTAATGCTGCAGAACAGGCTCTGGCCAGTGAGCAGGGATGGGAGAATCAAAGCTGGGAGTGAGATGGCAAATGTTTCCTTTGGAAAATGGGCTTTCCATGGAATTAGCCCCGGGTATGGCACAACCAATCTCTGAGCTGCTTCCTACGGTAGGAAAATAAATCAAAATCAAAACAGAGAGAAAAAAAGGAAAAGAAATAGAAAGGAGTTCAGAAGTAGCAGATTTTGCTCACTGTGTGCCACAGGAATCCCGATCCGACCAATTTTTGTGCTCGTACAGAACCTGCTGAGCCCTGCTGGCTTTGGGTCTGGGACTAAGCTCAGCAAAGCTCAGCTTGAAGGCTGACACCTGAGCCCAAATCACCGTGCCGGCAGCGCTGTGCTGCAAATCCAGGATTAAAAACCCGGCGTGTTTATGGAAAACGAGACGATCCGACCCGAACTGTTCTTTCGTGCAGCAGGAGGGAGCGGGCACGTGACAAGGTCCCGCTCCAGTGGCTCCAGTGCCCGCTGCCAAGGGCTGATCCCGATGTTATCGCTCCTGCTGGGACGCTGGCCCTGCTGCCTGCCTGCCCTGCCCGTTTCCTCGCAGCTCCGACCCTCTCTGGGCTGCTGCCAGGGAAGCAGCAGCTCCGGGGCTGCTCTGCAGCCTGGATTTCTATGAATTAAACAGCTGAAGGTTCCCCGCTGGGCTGGCACAGCCTCCTGCAGCATCCCTGAGCCCTCCAGGAGCACAGGGAAAGGGATCTGCTACTCACTTGTGTCACTTCCAGGGTTTCCTCCTCTTTTTGGGGTGCTCAGGTGGCATTTGGGCCACCTGGATTGGGGCAGACATCCCCAAATGTCTGCTCAGCCTTGCTTGGGGCTGATTTGGCTGCTTCTGGTGGGCAAATCAGGGACTGGGGAGGGAATGAGCTCGTTCCAGCCCCACAGGGAGCTTGGCAGCCCTGCAGGGGCTGTGGGGCTCAGGGTTGCAGCTCTGCCACTGTCCCTGGCCTTGCACAGGCGCTCAGAACCCTGTCACAGGGTGCCCTGCCTCGGGAACAGCCTGGAACAGTGGCAGTCCGGCCCAAAATCCCAAACTGGGTGACTCTGCTAACCCCGACCTTCCCTGGGAGGAACAAAACCCCTCCTGGCACCCATCCCGCACACCCAGCTGGGCTCTCCTGGACTTTGTGCCCTTCCACTGTTGCTCTGCAGCTCCTGCTGGCAGGGTGCATTCCTGGGAGCTGTGTACACACGTCCTGTCCCCACCCGGGAGCTGTCCCCACCCCGGCAGCACCACAGGAACCGCTGCTGTCACGGACACTGGGGGAAGGTTTAGGCTCCCCATTGCTGCAGGTTAATGAATGATCTCTGTGCACCAAGGTGGGAGGTGCAGCCCGTGCACGCTCCGTGCTGGGAGCTCAAAGGAACAGGAATAAGGACAGAAATCCGTGGGGCTGGGAAATTCCTGTGTGTGTGTTTTGATTCCCCTTTTTCCAGACACCTCTCCCGCTGCTGTTCTGCTCCCATCCCAGGCTGGATGTGGGGATGTGGGTTCCCTTGATGTGACAGACCTGAAACCTCACTCGAGCTTCAGCTGGGGGGAGTTTGGTCAGGAAGTTTTGGTAGTAAAGGGCAAAACCGAGCTGGAAACGGACTGAGGGAGAGGAGCTGCTGCACGGGGCTGGAGTGACACCATTTCCTCCTGGACTGAGTCATCCCAGCGCTCCCAGATGCACCTTTGCCCAGTGCCAGGCTCTGCAGACGTCTGACCTTAGCACCGGTGATGCCTGACCCCTCTGGGACTGGTTGTGTTTGTTCCTCCGGGTCCCTGTTGGCTCTGGATTTGTCCCTCCGAGTGCTGGTGGGGACATCCCTGCAGCTGCACTCGCTGAGGACGGACAGCTTCGGAGAAGAAAAGTGGAAACCTGCCAAAATATATTTGAAGACCCACAGCTTGAGCCCTGAGAGGTGATTTCATCTCCGCTCAGCTGGGAGGTGTCCGTGATGCGCTGTCAGGAGGGTCTTGCAGAGCCTCTGGGCAGGCGGCGAAGCTGCCGAGATAAAACCAGGAGAGAGGCAAAGGGAGAGCACAAAATGATCGATTGAACCATTAGGCCACATCCATCCTTCCTGCAGCCATCAAAGAGCAGCTCCTCTGTGAGAAATTTGGCCCATTTTGGGTGATTAGTTTCTCTCCTGCCGGCGCTCGCTGACATTCGCTGCTGACACTGCCCAGCCGCAGCTTCGTGCTCCGAGCAAATATTTTCCTTGGATGGGAGGAAAACGGCTCCGAGGAGCTTTGTGTGAGCGTGTGGGAACCCAGAGAGGAGCTGGATCCCCCGTGCTCCCTCGGGGCCCTGGTCAATACCTGCAGGCCTGGGGGAGGCAGGCTGGGAACGCGATGCTCGGGCTGCAGGATGGGAGCTCTCGGCCTGGGCTCTGCTTTGGGGCAGAAACCCCTCATGTGTGGAAAGAAGGGAAGGGTGATGAGCCCCTCTTTTCCCAGGAATGCTCTGGAAAGAGCTGGGTGCCATGAAACTCTCCACCTTCATCCTGAAGTGCTGAACGCCCTTGGAGGTGCTCAAATATCCCAGCAAGGTCCAATCTCTGCGTTCCCCAGCTCTGGAGCTCCCTTGGAAGCTCATCTTGGCAATCTGGCGTGCGTGGGGGGAGAAAGAAACACAGAGGAAAATACTCTGCGGATATTCAAGGCCCACTAAAGGGAGAGCAGTGCTGAGGAGTGAATGGTTTGGTCAGACCACAGAGATGAGACCACACAGGTGATACTTTGACACTTGGGCAAGCCCCTGAGGCCTCAGCGCACATCCTCTTCCCAGAGGAGCTGGGAGAGGGTTTGTGGTGTTCTGCAAAGGGACCAAAATGGGGACAGTGTGAGGTGCTGGTGGAGTCAGTGCCCTGCCTGCTGGCACACTCAGCTATAAATAAGATTTTGGGGGAGCAGGGCTCAGGGATCCTAAAATCCCCATCCACCATGTCTCAGCACGGGCAGCGCTGTGGAGGGACAGCTAGAAAAACAGCGAATATTTTTCAGGAACACCCAGGGCCTGTCCCTGGTGGGCAGGAACTGCTGACAGGTTTGAGTGCCGCCCTTCACCTGGGATAAGTAAGAGGGGAGCAGCCGCAGCCGCGTCCGCAGACGCTGAAGGACGGCGCGAGCGGCCCCGGGAGCCCTCGGCCAGGAAAACGCCTTCATGACTATATTTGTGCAGGCAGCTCTGAAGGCTCAGACCTTTATTCTTTCAGGCTTTTAAACTAAAGGTCATTTTTCTCTTCCCTTCCAGAGAGGGGAAAAAAAATTTAAAAAAAAAAAAGAGAGAGAGAGCAGAGAAAAAAAAGTGAATTCCTCTTGACGCAGATCCCCTTCCCCTCTGGATGGGAGTTCAATTGTTCTTGCAAGCAAACTCCAAATCTGCCCCTCGCATTCACTTCCTTTTTCCTGCCCCAAAGGAAACAGAGATTTCTGACTGTGTGAACTGGTCCTTTATTTAAGGATACAAGAAAATAGCTAAATGCTAATTCAGTGTGGATCTATGCACTTTAGCATGCGGCCCGGCAGAACAAAAGAAAGAGAAACATGTCCCCGCCCTTCCCAGCTGAATTGTAAACTGCCCACTGGTTTGAGCATAATGGGTATTTATGAAAGTTATCCTAAAACATTTACTCGAGTCCAATGCAAACCCAGACCCCTCAGCCAGGAAGTTTTCAGCTACCAAAAATAATCACCAGGCCCTGGCTAATATTTTTAACGACCGCGCGTTCTTGGGAATTTCCTCTTCCCTCCATGGAGATAAGTGATTAAACAAAATAAAGGCCGTGGCCATTTTGATAGACTGCGACGTGTCAGAGAGGAGAAATATCAACAGTTCTTTTTTTTTTTTTAATCTTTTTTCCTAAGTCCTGACTTCTGCATTTGCTGTCTGACTTTTAGGCTGAATTCCACTTCTCTATTACGCTGCTGAAATCCAGCGAGGTCAGCAGAAAAGCTGTGGAAGTTTCCTGGGTAGGACTTTTAAGCCAAGGTATTAAATCCACTAATGGGAGACACTTATCTCTTGCACGCCTTATTAATTTCATCCAAAGGATTTGGGGCTCTGTTCAGCCGGGTGGGATTTGGCCGGATCGTTTCTGTGGAGCAACGTCCTGTCCGTTCTCCAGGTCTTCTCCATGGAGGCCTCCTCTGGATTTTGTCCCACACAACCAGAGCAGAACCAGCCCTTGGAGTGCAGTTTTCCCAAGCACTGAGGGGTTTTTTTTTTGAGGTAGAAAACTTCTAATCAGTTGCAGGTGTTTTGTTCTGCCACTGGGAAGATTTAAAATGTCAATTATTGTTGTCCATGGTGACCAGTCAGGAGTTGCTGGGAAGGAGATTGCAGGCAGGGGAGAGGAGGAGGAGGAGGAGGGCTCAGCCCTCAGGGCTCTGAGAGGATGGAATAGCCCAGAAATCACCTTTGCATGGAGTGATAGGATAGGGAGGAATAGCTTTAAACTGAAGGAGGGGAAATTTTGATTCAATATTGGGGAGAAATTCTTCCCTGTGAGGGTGGGGAGGTGCCCCTGGATCCCTGGCAGTGCCCAAGGCCAGGCTGGAAGGGACTTGGAGCACCCTGGGACAGTGGGAGGTGTCCCTGCCATGGCTGGGGGTGGCATGGGATGATTTTTAAGCTCCTTTCCAACCCAAATCAGTCTGGGATTCCATGAAATAAATGGCAGGCCCGTGGGAGTCTTTACGTGATTGATCATTTGGTGTTACTTTTGGAAGGGAATTCGAAATGCGCATTTTGGAGCTCTGCTGAAAGCAAAGCTCTGCATTTAGGATTTGGGCTCTGTTGTCGAAAAATAATAAAACTAAATGAATGATTTCAAATGCATCCCTCTGCAGAGATGTTCCTGGTGCAAGAAAGGGGCAGCTGGATTAACTGAGTGGAATTTTTGCAGTGGAAAACGTTTTCCCATCTTTCTGTGGAGCTGGGGGCCTGGCTCCAAGGCAGACACCAGGAGTGTGCAAGGACCTCATCTCCTCCTAGCTCAGGGAATTTGGGGGGAATGGGCAGATTTTCCAGCCCAGCAATAACCCCAGCTCCCTTTTTAGTTCCGTGATAATTTTTCTCCGCAGGGATTTGCCCAGGAGAGGCCCTGCAGCTCTGCCAGCCGAGGAACCTGGTCAGCAAACTCTGAACCTGCGCTGCAGGGCTGACCCATCCTGTGTGTCTTTTTCCATTGCTCCTCGGAGACAGGGCCTTGCTCAAACATCTCCCGAGTGCCTGATCCCTCCCTGCAGCCAGGACAGGGTGTGTGAGCCTTCCAGGACAGCGCTGACCCCTTATCTCCCTCTAAAGGGCAGATAACAGAGCCCTGCACCACGCTGGCCCCACCAAAGGGAGGCTCTGGGATTTTTCCACCTCTGTCCTCCCTGTAACCACAGCAGCACAAGGCATGGCCACGTCCCCACCTTGGGGACCCCGGGGTCCCTGTGCTGCAGAGCAGGGGAGTTTCTCCCCCAACCCAAACTTTACTGCCCCTGTAATTGCACAATATCAAATCCCAGCTCCCCGTCTCCCTCACTTTCTCCTCTTCTCTTATCAGCCTCTCCTTGAGCTCTCAGGCAGGAGTGAGGGGGGAGGCTGAACCCTCAGAGTGCGGATGAAGCATCCAAGAGCTCTGTCACCACCTGCACAGCAGCTTCTGTGCCCACTCTGGGCACTGCTGAAGCACCCACACCTGCACCCCCAGCTGCAGGATGGGATCAGGAGCAGCTCCTCGTGCAATGGGATGTCAAATATCCAATGAACAATTAGCCAGCAATTAGCTTTCGGTGTTAACAAGCAGCTGCTCGTACCAAGGGCAGGGAGAGGAGGCCTTGTGGATGTCAGGAGAGCTTGGGAAATGTTTTTATTGCAGAAGGGAAGAGTTCCAGGAGGAATGAGAGACCTGTACAAGGACAGGGGCTGCTCTGCTCTGGGTGTCCCGCTGGTCACCTTGGGGTGGGCTGGGGAGCTGGAGATGCCAGCAGGAGGCTTTGGGGACAACAGGAGGTGCAGGCAGAGGTGTGGGCACGGCGGGCATGGCTGGGTGTGTGGCACCAACCCCCTCTGGCTCCCTCCCTGCCTCTCACACAGCCGTGGCTGCCTCCCAGGCTTCCCCCAGCACCGATGTCCCTGCGAGGACGAGATGAAGCGTCACAATTTCAGATTTAAACCCATCCCTGCTGACTCCCGACTGCTTCCCGCTGCAGCAGCCGCTGCTCGGGGCTCCCACCCTGGGTAAACAGGAAGCGTTTTCCACACATCCCCTTTCACTCCCGCCGCTCTCCTCTGTGCTTGGCTCTGCGTGTGCCCAGGGCTGTGCGTGGACGATGTCCCTGTTGTGCCCTGTGACCCGCAGGGGACATGGGACAGGTGGCACAGCGCTTGTTGTGGGGGCTAAGATTTGGGTGTAGAGTTTTAGGGAGAATTTTGGAGCTGTTTTGCACTGCAGGGCTGTGCTGATGGTGGGATCAGCTCTGGATCTGGGATCCCGCAGGTGGCACAAACCATCCACATGACGCCTGTGCCTTTCCACAGGGAGCTGCTGCTTAGAACTCATCACCAAGAGGAAAACCAGGGGGAGGTTGAGCCTCCCTGCAGTTCATGTGAGCACCCAGGCACAGGTTTTTGCCTGGAGGAGATTCCCCTGCTCCCAGAGAGTCCCTGAGCTGAGAATGTTTGTGCACTGGGAATGCTCACACACGGGGTGCACATCACCTGACGATGGGCAGCAGAAAGCAGCCTCTAAAACCCTTTCTGCCAAGGAAAACAAGAGGGGGCTTTCTTTAGCCATGCATTTACAGATAAATAAACACAGGAATATTTCGCAGCTCCCGGGGGGTTTGCCCAGAGCGCCGTTCTGCTGAATCAGAGTGGGAGTAACTCCGAGCTCCCTGCGAGCCTGCGCAGGAGCTGCCGGCACGAGCCGGGGACACGGCCCTGCTCTGGGGGAGCCTCAGGTGCCACGTGTCCCTAAACCCATGCCAGGCATGCAGGGACAGCAGCAGAACCCACAGGCTGCTGTGGGGCTCTGAAGAATCAAGAAATAATTGTCACAGCCACAGCCCCCATACTCCAAAATCCCTCTGTTTTCAGTCTGGATCAAAGTTCCAAAATCCCCTTAAAAACTATATTGTTCCTGCTTTGGCTGCCCAGAACCGAGGTCACACACGCACACAGATTAAATCTGAAATCACAGTCGGTTTTGCACCAGAATGCACTTGAAAATTCAGGCATCAGGGGAGTTGTTTGCACTCTTCCCTGCTGCCTGGCCCTGAGGAGAGCACCTTTGCCAGGTGATTTTGGTGGCCCAAGCCATGCACCTCTTCTTCCCCAACACAGCCACAGTGTGACAGGGGTGACAATAACCTGACTGAGGACAGTCTTGTAACCCAAACTTCAGGGGGTCACAAATACCCCAGAAGGTGCTCCACTGGTGCCCAACATCAACAATGCCCCTCTTGAGGAGGTGGCCACCAGCCCTGCCATGCTTGGCACAGGTCCCCGGTGCTCTGGGGGTCCCCAGTGTCCCCTTTGAGGGGGAATGAGAGGTGATACCAGTGGGAGCTGCCAAAATGTGCCCCAGTGAGGCGGGAGAGCGGCGGGTCCCACCCATGTCAGGCCTGGTGTGAGGCTCAGGAGGGAGCCTGGGCGGGCGGCCCTGTCCCTCCCCGTGTCCCCAGGGCCTCATGGCTGCCTCCTCTCCGTGTCAGCCCCCCGTGTCCGTCCCCGGTGGGCTCGGCGTGGGGGTCCCGCCCCGTGGCCCCTCTCCCCCTCGGGGCGGCCGTGTTTGTTCTCCTCGCGGCGCCCGTTATCAGCTCACAACACACACAGGAAGTCCTGTCTGGGATTGTCCATCCCCGGCCTGATTTATACAGGAAGAAAAGCATAAAAAGCCGCCCTTCCACCTCAGCAGCCACCTCCTGCCTGTGCGCGGCCGGCGGCCGGCCATGCCGGGCACACCGGGACCGTGCCCAGGGCTGCTGGACACGGGGTGGCCGGGCAGGGATGGCCACTGGGAGCCACTGGAGAGCACGGTGGGGCTGCTCCCGGCACGGCGGGGGACAGCGGGGCACCCCAGGTACCACAGAGCCACGGCGGGGATGGACGGGATGGG
>VYZT01037108.1:155905-185020 GCA_013400735.1 Pomatostomus ruficeps
GAGCATCCCTGAGCTGTGACCGGCAGCCCCCCGAGACATCGGTGTCCCTACAGCCCCCGGGACATCCGCGTCCCTACAGCCCCCGGGACACCCGCGTCCCTACAGCGCCCTGGGACACCCGTGTCCGTGCAGCCCCCCGGTGCTCCCGTGTCCCCGCAGCCCCCCGGTACCCGGGTCCCCGCAGCCCCCGCTGCATGGTAACGGTGTCCCTGCAGCCCCCGTGTCCCCGTGCCCCTCCGGACAGTGCGTCCCCGTGTCCCCGTCCCGGTGTCCCGCTCCATCCCGCCCGCAGCCCGCGGTACCGCATCCCAGCCTGGCGGGGAGCGGCCGGAGGTGTCTGGGAGGGAGAATCCATCCCCGTGCGGCTGCCGCTGAGCCTCTCCGGGAGGGTTCGGCTCCGAGGGCTCGGGCCGGGTTTGGAGCCGCGGTTTCACCTGCAGAACCAGGCCGGGCTGGCTGGGAAAGCGCAGCCGCGGCGGTCCCGGGAGGGTCATCGCATCCTCGCCAGGGGCTGGGTTATTCTCTCATCCCTCTGCAGCCCGAGCTCGGTTCCTCCTGCTGCCGCCAGTTTTAGTTTTAGTCCCGGTTCCGCGGGCAGAGCTGGGCAGAGCGCTGCTCACCTGCACCAGGGCTGTGTTTCCCCTCGGGTGCCGTGGCAGGTGAGGCAAGAGCAGACTGAGGGGAATTTTGGGAATGGAACGGTCTCTGGGAATGAAGAGGGACCCCCAGTCTTGCAGGAGCACGTGGCCAGCCAAGGAGGCTCTGCTGACCCCTGAGATGTAATTTCACTTGCCAGACCACGGGGCTTTCACCTCTTCATTTGAGAAGCTTGAAAAGCAGTGACAGAAAAAAAAAAAGTATTTGCTTTTTCTTTAAAAAAAAATTCCTTAAGTTCTGTGCTTTAAAAAAGCAAAGAACAGACGGTGGCAACAGGTTGGAGGACCCTCAGCAGCTTTAAAGAAGTTGATTTTTATAAACTCATAAAAAAGACAAGTCTAGACGATCATATTTTCTACTTTTACAACTTTTTCTGGTATGAAGCAACCATAATTTGATGACCCAGAGGGATCCTCTGAGAGCTCGAGGTAGGGCAGTGCTGCTCCAGTTCAAAGCGAAAAGAACAAACTGTGTTTTAGGCTGGTGCCCTGTGTTTCCCACCATCCCCACAGTGAAAGCTCCCATGGCAGCCGCGGGAATGCTGGGGGAGGATGGAGATGGTTGGCAGAGTTTGGCTTCCAGGCTTCAGGAGCAGCACGGAGAGCCGGGGATCGGGGGTTGAAGGGAAGTTTTGTGTCCCTGGGAAAAGCGGGGGGCAGTCAGGGTGTCTGTGCACCAGCGTCCTTGGAATGTCTCCAGCAGGACTGAGGAGAGGGAAAGCGTCTTTGCTATTTTTAAAAAAACTTTCCTGCAGGACAAGCGAGGTTTGCTTTCCTGATGGCGGAGATACCACAAATTAATCATTAGGAAATTAAGCTAATTGCTGTGTTTGAAGGAGAATGGAGGACTACAGGCTTCAAAGCACCAAAATCCTCCTTCCATGCTCAGCGCTGGGCTTGCATGGAAATATGCTGGGATATTTGATATTTAATATTTGATATTTGATATTAAGGGGCAGGAAGGCACCGGGCTGGTTTCTCTCCAGGTGTAAACCTCCATCTCTCCCCACCTCAGATTCTTCACCTGCCCCAAGGAAAGGAGGATCCTGAGTGCCTTGGAGAAGGGCTTGGCACCTGCAGGGCCTGCAGATTTGCCGTGGTTCTTTGTCACAACCTGTCCCAGAGCTGGGATTTATCCCAATGGAGTTTGGGGATCAAACTGCAACTCTCCAGTCCAACCCCTCTCCACAGCACTTGGGGATTTTAGGAAGTTGATTTGCAGCTTTCCATATTTGTATCTCAGAAGGTTTCTTGTTGTGTAGCCTCCCCTTTCTGGAAGTTTAATCAGAATGACTGATTCGTTCTTTAATTGTTGCATGTTTAAGGTGGGTTTCTTTATTCCTTCCTCCTTCAGCTGCTGCCATCCGGAGGCCAAGTGGTTTGTTTAAACGAGATATTGTTTAAATTGGATATTGTTACTGACCCTCCTCAGCCTTGTTCCGTGTTTGTCCTCTGCTGGAAAATCAAAACCTCTCGGTTTGTGCCTCGGAGCCGGCTGCAGATGGTACATATGGCCCTCAGAGCACTTTTCTCTGTCACGAATTTGTGTTTTCAAGAGAGGAAGATCAGATTTCAGCGCGTTATGCGGTGGGAAGGAGCAGCTTTACAATGCTGCATGCATTAAGAAATGTCGGGCCATTGTTTTGCCCTCGCTGCCTGGAACTGGCAGCGACTTTCAGGCAACACTCGTCCCCCAACTCAGAGCTGTGCAGCCCCTGCGAGCCCCTCCAGGCATCCCCCGGGGTAAATCAGGAATAATTCCGGAATTATTATTGTGCCACAGCGATGGGGCAGGGCGGGTTTGTGCCTGGAGCAGCTCCCACCTCGCTGGGGTTGTCCCCAGGCTCTGGCAGATGCCACCAGCAGGGTTGGGGACACCTGGTGATCACAGCGCTGCTCTCCCGCTCGCAGGGACCCCCGCTGAAGGAGCAGCCATGCGGTAGGAGCCAGGACATCCCACGGGAGAGCCGGAGCCGCTGGAGCCACGGCACGGACGGGACATGCGGGGCCTCAGCCGCCTCCTCTGGGGCCTCCTCCTCATCCTCAGCTCCGCCAGCACCGAGGGCTTTGCCCAGGCAGGGTAAGGGCCCGTTTTTTGGCATCTCCCAGGTGTGTTCTCCACCCTGTGTGGCTCTCCAGGCTGGAAAAGAGGTGGAAAAGGCTCTCCCAGGGCAGCCAGGGCTCAGCAGCCCTTTGCTGGTTGTTTCCTTTGTCACTGAAGCTGAAAATCCTCCCTGAGGAAATGTCCCAGCTCTGTTAACTCCACACAGGGACACAGAGACACTCTGGGCAGAGTCAGAAGCTCCTCAGGCCCTGAGCTGTTCAGGAATTACCATTGTCTCTTTCAAGCACATCCTTCATGAAAATACGTGTGAAATTCTGTCAGCACACAAATCAAGCCTGGTGAACCAGCTGTCACAGGAGGATGGAGTTTCCATCAGAGCAGGATGCAGCTCCCAGCTCTGGTGGACATCCAGGGACACAGGTGCAGAGCCCTGGGCTGTGCTCTGTGCTCCCCAGGATGCTGCTGGGACCTGCAAGCCCAGGAGTGGCAGCTCCAGCAATTCTCCTTCCCTGTCTGGGAGATCACCCTGGATCCCAGCAGAGCCTGGGCAGGCACAGCTCAACTCCTGCTGGGTCTGAGGGAGCCCAGAGCTCAGTGCCCCAATTTCTTCCCCAGCCGAGAGGAGCTGGAGCTCAAAACGCACCCCCAGACACAGCTCACAATTTCTACAAAGTTTGTTTTTACTCTGAATTGCTCCTCCAGCATCAACCCTTTCACATTCTGTCCAGGACTGAAACCACAGCCGAATTCCTCGCTCGCACGCACGGGCTGCAGCTCGAACTTCATTCTGAATTTGACAAAGCAAACAATTGCCATTTAAAAATTTGCATCTTCTATAACATTAATCACGAGGCTGAGAGGAATCTTCTGGAGTTAATGGAAGCCATCTGATGTCCATGCTAATTCCCAGGCTCTTTATTTTAGTTTCTAATTGAGCTGGGAGGCTGAGACAAGTAGATGAGTTCCTCAGTGGGACTGACCTGCTTGGGCTGGATATTGTTGAGAAAAAAGGATGTTTAACCAAGACCACTTTGGCTGTTAACCTTGGGAATGTTTTTGCCTGGATAACACTTATCTTAGGAAGGCTGGGGAGTGCCTTTTATCCAACCTCTATTTTTTTTTTGCGGTGAGCCTGACCCTTCCTGTGAAATCATTAATTTCTCAGTGACCACAGGGGCATCCGTTTCAGGAATGCAAAAGTCTCAGAAAGGAAAAACCCACCCAGAAAGTGAGTGGTTTTAGGGGAAGGCAGACAATGAATGCGATGAGTAAGTCATCCCTAAGTCTGGGTCCCGACTGCTCCTCGGGGACGGGGGAGGCAGTGGCCCAGAGTTGAGTCACTGACCCCAAACGGCTGGAAGTGGCTCCCCAGGTCACCAGGGCGATTGGTTACTGCTGTCCACTAGCCCTGTGCAGAGCTGGGGGCTCAGGCCGTGTCCTGGCTGTGGGCTCTGGACACTCAGGTCATGTCCTGGCCGTGTCCCGGCTGTGGGCTCTGACCCCTCTGTGTGCTCTGGACGCTCGGGCCGTGTCCTGGCTGTGCGATTTGGGCACTCAGGCCGTGTCCTGGCTGTGTCCCGGCTATGGGCTCTGACCCCTCTGTGTGCTCTGGATGCTCAGGCCGTGTCCCGGCTGTGGGCTCTGACCCCTCTGTGTGCTCTGGACACTCAGGCCGTGTCCCGGCTGTGGGCTCTGACCCCTCTGTGTGCTCTGGACACTCAGGCCGTGTCCCGGCTGTGGGCTCTGACCCCTCTCTGTGCTCAGCCGCAGGGTCTGCGCCGCGGGGCCGCCGGGCCGGCTGAGCGCCCACGCCGAGTCGCACGTGCAGCCCGTGTACCAGCCCTACCTCACCACCTGCCAGGGCCAGCGCCTCTGCAGCACCTACAGGTGAGACCCCTGCCCGTGCCACGGGGCTGTGGCAGCAGAGATCCTGCTTGATCCACGGGGATGGGGATCCCAGCTCAGGGAGCCCCCTCAGTTTGAGTTTGGGTGCCCAGCTCAGCCTGTGTTTGCCTTGCAGGACCATCTACAGGGTTGCCTACAGGCAGAGGTACAGGTCTGAGCCCACGGGCTCGTGCTGCCCTGGCTGGGGCAGAGTGAACGGTGCCACGCTCGGCTGTAACAGAGGTAAGGAGCTGCTGGGTCACCCCGGTGCCACTGCCCATCCCCACACCCCTCGTGTCCCTGGACAAGGCCCCAGCACCACATCTCTCACTTGCCATCCCTCTGCCTGTCAGGTGGATTCTTCTTCTAGGAAAGAATTTAAATTTTCAGCATCGCAGCCAAATGCGGTTCAATGTCTGATTAATTCCCAGCTTTTCTCTGCTGCCTCTGGGGCCTTTTTCCTTTGGGATCACTTATTACTTTTATAGTTACCAGAGCATAAGTGAAAGGAGTGAGTCCTTCCCATCTACATCAGCAGGAATGGATGAGAAATGCTTTGAGGAGGCAAGAAAAGGAGCAGCCAGTCTGTCCCCAGATGAGCTCAGGGACTGCTGCTGCCCCTTGCCCTCCTCCTTCCCCTCTTTCCAGGCTGCAAACCCAATGTCCCCTTCCTTCCACCCATCCTGAGCCCTGTTCACCCCGGGCAGCTCAACCCCGCTGTGTGCTGCTGCGGTGTTTTGGGGTCTGCACACCCCCAGGAGGGGAGGGAGGGAGCTGGGGACCCCCGGAGCTGCTGGGTGACGCTGTGCTGCTGTCTCATGTCACAGCTCTCTGCTGGGAGCCGTGCCAGAACGGCGGGAGCTGCGCCTTCCCCGGGAGATGCTCCTGTCCCCCCGGCTGGACGGGGCGAGCCTGCCAGACAGGTACTGACCGTGTCCCCCTGTCCCTGTTCCCTGCTGGGACAGCTTCTCCTGGGAGCACCCCAGCTGCCATGGGTGTCCTCTGCCCTACACCAGCCCCTCAGGAGGACAGGGACAGCGCTGTGGATCCTGTCACACCTTGGGCTGTGTCTGGTGCTGTCCCTCTGCCCAGACATCCACACCAACCCCGAGCCAGGGAGTTCTGACCTCCTTTTAGCTGTCTCAGTGCTCCCAGCCCCCCTGTGCAGCTCTGGCACCCCCATTTTCTCTCCCTGCTGCTCCGAGCAGGGCTGTGAGCACGCCAGGAAAAGCCTCTGTGCAGCACAGAGCCCTTGTGGGGCCGGCCTGAGAGCGTGGATTCGTGATCATCCCTCCCAGGCTTTGTAAACTCCTGCTGTAAACTGAATCACTCGTTTACTGCAGAGACTAAAAACCCATAAACCAAAAATATCCGGGGGTGGAGGGGAAGCCTGGTGATCTCCAGGCTCCTCTCCAGCTCAGGCACAGGGAAATCGGGCAGCGTGGGGCACACCGGTGCTGCAAACCCCTGCCATGGAATTTCCCAGCTTTTCCCAGCTTTCCAGCCTCCCTTTAGGTGGAGAAGGAGCGTGTGGCACTGACCCGTGCTGGGCCAGGCAGGGCCGAGCCCATCGCTGACGGCTCCGGCACAGGGGGAAAGGATTTTCCCACTGCCTAAAAGAGATTCTCCCGGGCGTGGGAAGTGCCTCGGCTCATTCTGCTTTGTGGGAACAGCTTTAATAACTCCCCCGTGTGAGGAGAGGTTACTGGGTTTTGTACACACTTGAAAGGCTGATAGCTCCTCGCCACAGCCGGCTGGAACCAAAACCCCGGCCGTAAATCCAGGATGAGAGCCGAGCCTGGCCAGAGCCGGGATGTTTCTGACCACAGCTTTTGCTTCTGGCTGTGTTGCAGGAGGAGGCCAGACCCCCTTCAGCTCAGCCCAGGTTTACCCAGGGCTGTCCCGGACACTGGTGGCACTGAGACACCCGGAGCTGTGCCTGGCACAAACCCCAGCTCACTCGGGGGCACTCTCTGGGGTTCCATTGCAGCTCCCCGTGCCCCTCACCCTGTCCCTGTCCTCACTGAGCCATTCCTGTGTTCCAGACGTGGATGAATGTGCCGGCCAGAGCCATGGGTGCAGCCAGCTCTGCATCAACACAGCCGGGAGCTTCCACTGTGCCTGCTGGGACGGCTTCAGCCTGGCTGCCGATGACAAAGGGTGCCAGCCCCTGGTGCCAGCGCCTGGGACAGACACCTCCAGCCAAGCAGGTAACGCATCCCCACAGTGACCCCCAGCTGCTCTGGGCCTTCAGTGAGAGCTGGGGTGACGCTCAGCATCACAGGCAGGTGACAGGAGAGGGGACAACAGCCAGAACCCCTCAGCTTTATTCTAGCCGACCCAGGAGTCCTTCAACCTCCCCTGGGCACAAACCCATCTGCGAGGGTGGCAGAGCCTGGCTGTGCCTGCAGGTGGCTGGGATGCGTCTGTTCTCTCCCTCAGCGTCCTCCTTCCCGCAGGGCAGGTCCGGAGCCACGAGGAGCGGCGCTGGTGACGGCCCATTATTACTTTTGGTACGCGCTGTGACACTTCAAACTCGTACCGTGAGTAATAATGCGCTGTGGCCAGCACGGGCATCACGCAGCCAGCACCCGGGCCAGCAGGGCACGGCCTGCACCTGCCCCACCTGCCTCTGCCCCTGTCCCTTGTGCCCACCATGGAGCAGGGCACAGCTGGATGGGTTTTGGCAACATGGGCACAGAATGCCAGGATCCAGCAGATCTCTCATCCTTTAAGCATCACCCCACTGCCTGAAACCCTCCCCACTTCGTTGCAGGTGCTGCAGCAGCAGGAGCTGCCTTGAGCAGCTGGACCAGGTGTTCTGGGGGATGATCCCGCTCTGGGGCTGGAAAGCAGCAGAGCTTGGCCAGAGCCCTGCAGCGATGTCTCTGTCCCCAGCAGCTCCCACCTCACCTGGGCAATGGGCTTTTACTCACTGACATTCCCTCGGTCATTTTTTCAGGTCCCTCCAGTGAAATGAAGGAAGAAATGGAGGACCTGAGGAGCAGAGTGGAAGCGCTGGAGCAGGTGAGTTGCGGTGCTCAGCCAGCTCCCACCCGGGGCTGTTTGCAGCCAGGGTTTCCCTCCACCCCGGCTCTATTTTTAACATCCCAGCAGCGATCCCAGCTGTGCTCCCTCCCCGCCGCCGGCAGCGCCCACGCCGCGGCTTTTCCAGCCCTTTGAACACACGCACAGCCCCGCCAGCCCTCCCCGGTGGGCGCTGCATCCCCCCGGGTGGTCCTGCTGGCTGGGAGGACACGCTCACGGCTCCCCTTCTCCCCGCAGAAGCTCCAGCTGGTGCTGGCCCCCTTCCACAACCTCATGCCTCCCGAGGATGTGGGTGCAGACCCCATCAGCCGCCTGTCCCACTCCCTGCAGCAGCTGGACAGGATCGACTCCCTGAGCGAGCAGATCTCCTTCCTGGAGGAGCGGCTGGAGACCTGTAAGTGCCTGGAAAAAGCAGGGGGGAAGGATCTCCCTCCACCCAGCCTGGCCATGGGGAGCAGATGTGGGCCAGCGGGATCAGTGACACATATGCCACTGCTAATCTGGATCTGCCTCCAGCCCAGCAGCCTGTAATTAATAAAGGATGAACACAAACAGCCCATTAGCTTCATTTCAAAGCTGTTCCTATGGCTGCACCATCTGACTGCCCCCGGAGCAGCTGAAAGTTGTAGGGTTGGCACATGGGGATGTGGCTGTGGGGCAGAGCCGCTGGGAGCAGGCAGCACGTCACAGCTGCTGTCCCTTCCCAGTAACTCAAAAGAACCCCCGGCTCTCAGGAAATTAACAGCCCAAAAAGTCAATCAGGGAAGTTTAGGGAGCGTGCAGAAGCTGGCAGATTTACGAGCCTGGGAAGTTTTAAGGTATTTCTTTTGGAAGTTTACAGACCAGGAAGGGCACCAGAGAGGGTCTCAGGAGGGGACCCCAGTGAGAGCTGCCATGTGTGAAATGGCTGGAGGTGGAGGGTCCTGCCTGGTGTCCCCACCACGGAGAGGGACAGCATCCCCTCGAGGCCCTGTGGTGCTCATTTTGACTGCAAGCAGAGCACAACCACTTTATTTTGATAGGCAGCTGATTTTCCCATTAAATAATTCCAGAAACTCGGCACGGCAGGGCCAGCCCAGGAGCTGGTGTGCAACAGGCCCAGGAGAAACTGGTTCAGGGCATATCCAGTCCCAGTTCAGTGCCTGCAGTAATGGCTGAGAGAGAAAAGAATTCGAAGAACTTTGTTTGAAGACAAAGTAGCTGTAAATAGACACTTAAAAACCATCTCAGAAAGGGGTAATTACCAGAACCACGGAGTGTTCCAGCAGGCTGAGTTTTCTAGTAGTGCCCTGCACATATTATTAGTGACAGCACAGAGGAATGTGAGCAGTATCACAAGGTATCGTGGATTCATTCCAAGGGATGACTCCAAAGTCCCAGAAATTAATTTCTGCCAAGTCTGCTCCAGCAAGCAAAACCTGTTTTTGTCTCTTTTCATGGTCTTGCAAGTCCCTGTAGGACACAAAGCTGTCCTGTCATACTCCAGCAAGCGCTGAGGCACTCAGGGCATCCCGTGGGGTTACTCAGCCATCCCTGGGCTGTGCCTGGTGGAGCATTTCCCAAATGAATGCCACCCTACAACTGCACTCCCCAATTAGCTGCTCACTGGGGATGTGTGCAATGACCAAAAAACCCATTTTCTCTTCTTTAAACCATCAGCAAAGGCACCAGGTCAGAGCTCTTTGAGCCAGAACCATTTAAGTCTGAATTACCCCCGATCCAGCACAGACTGTCACTGTGGATTTGGGACACTGTGGCCAGGGACATGCAAGGGAGGTGACAGTGACACTCCCGAGTGAGGGGGGACAGAGCCAGCCTGGGGGTGTTTGGCACAGCAGAAGCAGCAAGTGTGGGTGACATTCCCAGAGGTTAAGGTCGGTCTCTTTCTGCCTGGAAAACGAGACAAAACAAAGCCAGGCTAATCAAGTTGCTGAATCCATTTTTTTTCCCCCCAACCTTCCCAGGTTCCTGCAAGAATGAACTGTAGAAGAGCACCTGGAGCAAGGCGAGTGCATCCACAGCTCTCATCTCCCTGTCCAGCCCCGGGCTGGGGATGGAGCCACAGCACCTGCAGGGAGGCACAGGGCAGCAGGAGAAGGCTGGGGTCCCATCAGCACCTCCATCCTTCTCTGTGGTCACACAGTTCCTTCCAAACTGGACTCTGAGCCCTCTCCCTGCTGGAGAGGCAGCAAATAAAGGCCTTACCTCGTGCCATGAGTGCCTGGCTGTGCCAGACTGGCTGTGTGTGAACTGTGTGGTGTTTGGCTTCACCTGGCTGTTCCTCAGTGTTTTCCTGCGATCACATCTCCCAGGGAGCAGCGGGCACAGGCTGGGCTGGCTGCCCTGTGGAGCACAGACCTGGCCCGGGCAGGGCAGCTGCCTCCCCACGCTCCCTGTGCTTGCTGTCACACGGAGAAAGTGGGGACAAGTCCCTGCAGTTCCAAGCCAGGTGTCACAGCAGGGGACAGCACCTGGTACTGCCAAGCTGGGCACAGGAGTGGGTGCCCATCCCTGCAGCTCCTGTTCTGTTCTCCAGGAGCCCTGGGTAAAGCACAGCCCCCCTGCCTGGGGGGCAGAGGCTGGGGACAAGGACCCCACTGCCCCTCCGTCACCAAACCCACCCCCTGCACGAGCTGAGGGCTCAGCACCCCCCATCTGCCTCCCTCAGCCCCCACACAAGACCAGGAGCCTCCTTTATTTAAATAACCAAAGGTGTAATTGTATTTTTTGTAAAGCACACAACATTCTCAGCCCAATTAAAAGTGAACAGCAGACGACTGCACACAGAGGCACCGCTCCCTCCTCCCAGGAGGAGTCAGACATGGCTCCCCTCCCCAGGAGCCCTCCCAGGGCCCTCCTGGGTTGACCCTCCGTGACAGCCCTTTGTCTGCCACTCTCACAAAGTGCTGGTTTGGTTCCCATCCTCCCACCCCGACCCATCCCATCCCCTGAGTCTGTACTGTAAGGCCCCTCCAATGAAGCCCCTGCCAGCACCAGCTCGGCCCGAGGGCTCCTTCTGTGGGGCTCCCTGTCTTTCCCAGCTGAGGGTTTAGCCCCAAAACGCTGGATAAACACAACTCCATCAAACAGGGCGTGCTGGTTACCTGAGTAGCCCCAGGTGGCTTGTCCCAAGGTCCCCTGTGCCATGAACAGGAGAGCTACAGGAACCATGGACCTGACCCAGCCTCCGAGGGCATCAACATTCCACAGCTCCCGGTGAGGGATCCCGGAGCTCTGTTGGTCCGTCACCCCAAAGCACAGGGGAACCCCTTTTATCTGACCGGGAAAGGGGTTTATGTCCCCCAAAGGGGGAGCTGAAGCCTTCCCAGCCCCGTTCCAGCTGCAGCTCACCCACCCTGTGGCTCTGCAGGGGTTTTACAGGCCCTGGAGAGCGGCAGCTCCGCCCCGCAGAGCAGCAGAGACGCGGGACAGGCACCATCTTTCGGCCAGTGCTGACCATGACAAGTGACAAAAACACGACAGAGCCCTGTGCCTCTGTGAGGGGCACTGCCGGCACCGGGCTGTGACCAGGCTGAGCCACCGCCACGGCAGGGAGCTGGCAGCAGCTTCCCAATGAAGCTGTTGTGACACAAGGGCATCTCAAGGGGACAGGCCCGTGAGTCCCGCTGGTGGGTGGCAGTGCTCTGGGCTGTCCGCAGAGGACACCACACTCCTAGAGCTGCTGAAAAGCCAAAATCTGGATTTTCACCCAGTTCTCAGCCCTGTTTGAGCATCAAGGTTGTGCTGACACAAACTGCTGCCTGGTGGTTTCCACCTGGGACATCACAGGGCCAGGCCAGCACGAGCTGAGCCTGCAGGAGCACAGGTGCAGGGACAGTCACACGAGGCAGAGCTCAGGCTCCAGGCAGGTTTTTGCTGTCACCCCATGCCAGCTGCGAGAGCTGGGGGAACTCACCTCTCTGGTCATTGAGCCCTTTGGTAGCACAAGTTTGATGCCTGAGAAATTCAGAAAAAGGAGACATTTCAAAGTGAGAAAATGAACCCATAAGAGAAATCCACTCAAGAGGGAACCTTAGTGCTGGCTTGACACCCCGTGTGTGCCAGTCCGTGGTGCTCCCAGAGTTAGAAATCACTGCAGAGGAGAAGTTCCTTCAGTATTTGGCAAAAACAGACAGGTCCCTTCAGGCACCACCACACGGTGACACCACTGGAGAAGCCTCTAGGATGAGTCCTTTGCCTCGCTTGGACGGCCTGACAGCCTGAAGAGGGTCTCCCTCATGGTGCTGAAGCATCTGTCAGTGAGCTCGGTGACATCGTCTGATGTCAGCCCTTTGGTCTCGATTGGAGGCAGAACCTCAACCTTGATTTTGCCTGGGGACAAGAGAGGAGCCTGTGAGAAACCCACAAGCCACAGGAGCTCTGTTCTCTGCCCTGCTCCCACCCTGCACAGCCCCAGCACAGCTCTCAACCCCTCCAGGGCTTCAGGCAGCCATCTCTGGAGCACAGACAGAGTTAGATCCCAGCTCCAACAGCTGTGCCACCCCAAATAATCCCCCTGTGTCCCAAACTGCCATCCCAGCCAGAGCCTGCCCGGAGCAGGAGAGGTGGTAACTGATGTTTAATGAAAACATCCCTCCGTGTATTTAATTACAGCCTTTCCTGAGTTAACCCAGCCCAGGCTCTGGTGCCAAGTGCTTTGAACTGCCTCCAAACATCTCCCAGCGGGGCTCCTCCTGCTCACCCCAGCAGCTTCCCTCCCACACCCTTGTGAACCAGATCTCCACATGGGACAACAGCAACCCTGTCTCCAAGTGACTGTTTGTTACCTGACGTAAACAGCTTCGTCTTTGGGTTATAGAAGGTGGTGAAGGAGGAATACACCACAGGGATCACTGGGACCTTGGGGAAGGGAAGAAAGAGAGGAGTTACTGGTGCTTCAGCAGCTCAGGGCAGGCCAGAGATAGGCAGCAAATCCCACACAGCAGAGCTGACCTGGCCTGGCTCTCAGACACACAGCCCCACAAACAACACCCACTTCCAAAGGCTGGAACAATCAGGAGTCAAATGGAATCAAAACCACTCCCCAGAAACTCAAAGCACGGGGATACTCAAGGAACCAGGGCCAAGTTCCACTCCAGCCTCAGCTCAGCACTGGCTTTTAGGGCTCCCCTTCCCAGGAGAGGCTTCAAACCCCAGGTATTTTCTGTCCTGCAAACAGCCACTGCAGGCTGCCTGTTCTCACAGGCCTTGCCTGCCATACAGGCACGTGTCCGGGGCAGGGTGGCTGCTCTGCTTTCAGTTTCTAAGGACAGGAGTCACCAGTTGTTATCAATTGCTCCCGGGGAAGCTTCAGAGACAGGGCCAGGAGGGCAGGCACAGAGTCGTTGTTCCAGTGCTGGCAGCACAGCCAGGATCTACAGCCCGTGACTCAGGGGGGTGTAGCAGAGGCGGGGAGCAGCTCCACTGTCATCCTTTCCTCCCAGCAGCTGCCAGGCTCTGCCTCGGCTGCATCACCCAGGCAGGAATGGGGATGGAACAACACAGGCTGCACCCTGGGCTTGGCCCAACGAACCCAGCGAGAGAGCTGGCACCTCTTCCCCTTCCCCAAATCCCTGCTCTAACACCTCTCCTGGGGAAACCAGTTTCCCCTGAAGCCTGGAGTCATCCCAGTGTCTGGCACGCTGCCCCAGCACCCTGCCCAGGCAAGCACCCTGCTCCTGAGACAGCTCTGGCTGGCTCAGGCTGTTTGCCTGCTCCCCCACTAACTGCTCATGGATGCTTGATATGTCAGAAGACATGCCAAGAGCTGCCATATGGCTGCCAGGGAGGCAGCAGCTATTTTCACACAGAGGAAGCCCAGATGTTGCTCTAAAGCACGAGCATTAACAATCCTGAATCACCACTACGCTATTGCAACCTGGGGGATTGAGAAATGAATCAACAGCTTTGGGTTTCCCCAGGAAAGCACCCACTGGGCTCGCGGCCAGGAGCGAGCTCTGAACCCCTGGGCACAGCACTGCCCTGCCGTGCTGCCAGGAAAGCCTGGAGAAAGGGACCAAATGTGCCTGTCCCTCACACTGTTCCCTCCAGAGGGGACACCAGGACTGGGGCGGGCAGGAGAGAGGACAGGGCAGCTCCACTGTCTGCAGCCACTCATCCCCAGGGTCAGGCCATTCCCAGAGGGGATGGAAAAGGCTCTTGGCTCTGCTGGGCAGCTCTCCTGACACCTAACGGTGGCTGGCCGGTGTTACCTGGGGACACAGCTCAGCTGAGAGCAAACAAACCACACACTGCACGACCTGTCTGCAACAGCACCCAGAGATCCCGTGCAGGGACAAAGCACCGTTACCTGTGCCTGGACAGCCAGGTGAAATGCTCCTTTCTTGAACGGCAGGAAATCCCCAGTACAGTTCCTCGTGCCCTCTGGGTACACCCACACCTTCACCTGCACATGGACACACAAGGCTCTGCTCCAGAAATCCACTGGCAGTGCTGGGAGACACCAGCCAGCTCTGCCAGCAGCTGCAGGTGGCTGTCACTCTGGGTGAGCCAGCACCAGGAATGCCACAATCCCCATGTCACCCCATGCAGCTGCACGGTGACACTCACATTCTCAGCCACCATAGTCTTGGCCACCTCTGACATCACCATCTTGGCACTGCTGGTGCTCTTCCTGTTGATGAAGATGACGCCGCCGAGGTAGATGATGAGCCCCACGGTGCCCGTGTACATCAGCTCTTTCTTGCCCACCTGGACACAGTTGTCGGGCAGGACCTCCATCAGCCCTAATGGGATGGCAGAGGGCAAGACCCAGCAGTCACCCCCCCTGCCTGCACTCCGCTGGGACAAGGACAGGGGTACCAGGGACAGGCCGGTGCCTTGTTTCTCTCCTGGCTCCTGAGAGCAGGAAGCTCAGCACACAGCAGAGTTAGGAGGGCAGGGTGGCTGCAGGTGACAGCAAGACCCCTCAGAGGCAGCTCATTCCCCAGCCCCAGGGTCACTGACACACGTGGTGGGCCAGCACCTCAAGGACAGCAGTACCTGGGGTGCTGCACAGGTGAGTGACAGGAGACCCTTCCCCTTCCCACAATCAGCACTGATGGGGAAGCTGCACCAGGGGCTGCTCGTCCAGGAGGTACAAGCAGGACTTCTCCAATGGTGAGCAGGAGAAAAGTTCCCTTCCCTCCCACCAGCTCCTCACCCATCATGTCGAGGATGCTCTGATGGTTGGACACAATGACAGCAGGGCCCTCCACCTCGAAGTTCTGCAGTCCCTTCACCTCAAACCGCAGGCCAAAGAAATACTTGAAGGTCCTGACTACAGCTCTGATGATTCTGCAGAAGAGAAAAGCAGTCAGCAGCAGGGCAGAGAGGCTGCTATACCCAGCAGGGGTGGAAGAAGACAAGAAGAGCTCTGGGACAGAGAACCTCCAGTGTTATTTGTGCTGTGATGCACCCCGGTGTCTGCCCTGCATGCTCCCACGTGCCCCAGGAGTGCTGTTCGTTTGCCCTGTTCAGTGCCATGGTTCTGGGTTGCCCCGGTGCTACCATCAATCAGCAGGGCCCCACAAGTTGTTCAAACAATTGTCCCAGGAGCTGCCACTCCCCAGCACACCCGACACCCAAGGAAGGCCCTGCCAGTTCTGCTCCTTGCCATGCTGGAAGACACTGCTCAGCGATACAAACAATCCTGGGGTGCCGTTACCTCATGGGAGCCCAAGGAAGGAGGGGCATGAAGGTGGGAAACACTTCCCTGCACAAAGCAAGGATGCAGGCAGTGAACAGGATGCTCCCCACGTGGCTTGGCAGAGGCCAGGTGCCCCCAAGCAAACCCATCCTCAACCTTCTGCCTGTCAGTTCCCTTCCCCAGTGGATCTACAGGTCTGACAGAGCTCCCAGCTTTTCCCAGCTGGGAGACACCGGCTGCTCCACTCAGCCATGCCAGCACAGGGAGCACATCTCTCTGCCCGTCAGCCCATGGGAGCAGGGCCCATCTGTGCCACTCTCTGACCTGGGGACTTGGGGACCCTCCAACTGGGCCAAAGGACACAGGCAGAAGCTGGCAGAACACAGGGGCTATTTTGGGCAGGGGAACAGCCATTTAGCAGGACAGGTGGCAGAGGAGCCTGCACGTGAGCAAAGCCACCAGCTTGGCTCTGCTCTCCCCTAGAGCTGATTCCAGGGCTGACCTGCCCTCCAACAGGCACCTGGATGTCCTGTCTCAGGGCCACCTTCTCCCTGGCAGGCAGGGGATGGAGCTTTCCTTCCTGCAGCAGGAGGCCAAGGGACAGTGCCAGCTCTGTCCCCGCCACAGCATCCAGACTGGGAGCTGTGCAGCACCATCCCCCTGAGAAGCATCCTGGTCACTCAGGTGGGAGGTGAGCACCTGGACAGCATCTCATCCTGGCTTGGCAGCAGCTCCCAGCATCTGCTCTCCAAGTCTCCACAAACTCTTGAGCCACAGGACCTTCCCCACGCACAACAGGCTCCACATCTCTGTGGGGTGTCCCCAGTGCAGACCACACAGGCTGGCGGTGACACTGGAGTTCAGGTGAGGCCCTGAGGTGACACTGCTATCAGTCCTCGTTTCAACTTGCTGCAAAGAGCCCCACCCAGGGAAAGGACACAGGGAGGTGCATGGAATGCAGAGCTCCCGAGCTCCACCGCCCGCCCCAAGGTCACAGGGGTGCAGTCCAGGTGAAGAGACGGGGTCACAGGTGAGAAGAGACAGGGTGACACGAACCAGTGAGGTCATGGGGGATGCCAGGCCACCAGGGCGACCTACATCATGCTTCTCCTCCCTTCTGACTGCCAACCAAAA
The DNA here is from genome assembly GCA_013400735.1 of Pomatostomus ruficeps. Lineage (NCBI taxonomy): Eukaryota > Metazoa > Chordata > Aves > Passeriformes > Timaliidae > Pomatostomus > Pomatostomus ruficeps. The sequence goes on from VYZT01037108.1 coordinate 172,341, forward strand.
AAGAGGTCACCGCTCTGGAAGTCACAGTGCTCGGTGGCTGCCGGGAGAGGCTGGTTACACATTACTCAAGAGCAACCATCCAGCTTCCTCCTGCCAGCCTGGAGCTGGCCTTTCCTTGCACAAGATGTGGCGTGAGCTGCTGAAAGAGGCAAAGGGGCAGAGCTCACAGCAGGCAGAGAAGAACAGGGTGACCAGCAGCCCTGCTGGGCCGGCCACGTCACCCACAGGGTTAAAGGATGGATCCGAGTCCCCTCCGACCCCACAGGCAGTGTCACAGCCGGAATCAACCACCCGGACGTGGTGCAGCCACAGCTGCAGAGAGCTGTAAAACCAGCGCGCTTCTTGCCAGACACAAGGAGCACAAAAAACGACAGGGAATGAGACTTTTCAGTGTGTCCCTAACAGCCTGAAAGCCAGCAGCCCCCAGATTCACGTGCTCTGCTCCACAGCCAGTCACAGAGGCTTGTTTAGGATACTGTGATTTTCAAGGACTACTGAAGTCTGCTTTACCAGATTGGAAGCTCTTGCAAGATGTTTTACCACAGATAAAGAGCTCTATCTCTATCAGACACCCTGGGGAACCTCTTCCAAGTCACAGCAGCTTGACAGTGGAGCCAGCAGCACAGCAAGAACGGGGTGTTCTGCGCCAGGCAAAAACCATTATCACTGTCTGTCCACCAGCATGTGCTCTGCTCCAGCCCCCTTTCCCAAGCTGGAATAAGGAGTCTGGGATGATGGAGAAATAAGGAACTCACTGGATCATCCCAGTCACAGACCTCCCAGGGGCTGGGATGCATCACCAGGATCTTCAGCCAGTGCCACTACATGGAAACAACAGGCTTCAGTTACAGGAAAAGGGCGGATCTGGCCAAAATTCAGCCCTGGGTTTCAGCATGAGAAGTTACTCAATGCAAGTTCGTGTTCCCAAATAATTCCTTGAAGTTTACAGAAACTTTAGAGGGTTTATTTTTGGGGTGAAATAAAAAGATAGTGTCTCCATCACTGACATCATAAATTCTCCCAGCTGCAAAGCTGGCAGCGCGTTGGAAAGCTGCTCCCGAGCGAGCCAAGGCAACCAAAGCTGGAGACAGAGCCAGAATGGAGATCCCAGAGCAGACTCCTTGTCCCAGTGCCTGGGGCCATGGCACCGGCTGGGACGGGCAGGGCAGAGCTCCCAAGGCAGCACATCAGTGCCCTGTGCCCGCTTCCTCTGCCCTGAGTCCTACGTGTGAAAGCCACACAGCAAAGCAAAGTCCAGCTCCACCTGCCGAGACGCTGCCAACCTTTGATCCGAAAGGATGTGTTACAGCTCTCCTTTCCCCTGCATCCATATAACTGACACAGATATGGTCAGCGCAGGTGAAAAGCTGCCTATGGGAGAGCAAAGCCAGGAAATGAGCTGTCCTGTGCTGTCAGCACGAGTGCCAGCTCTGCCCTTAGAACATACCTTGGCATGGAGAGGGGTGCTGGATGAAAGGAGCCCTTTGGATCTGCCTGGGTGTCCTGTCAGGGGACACAGGGCCGGACAGCAGCCGCAGGAGAGCTGTGCTCCGGCAGCACATGGCACACAGCCTGCCAGCCTCCGCTGCTGGGGCAGGAAACACCCCGAACACAACCACCCCGCTATCAGGATCAAAAGGGACCTTCTAGAGATCACCTCCATCTGCCATGGCAGGGTCACCTACACACACAGGTGGGTTTAGAACAGCTCCAGAGAGGGAGATTCCTCGCACTCCCTGGGCAGCCTGTTACAGCGCTCTGCCACTCTCAACAAACACTGCTCTCCCGTAGCTTTCCCAAAAAAAGCCCCCACCGCCACTTTCCAGGCACCTCATCCCCAAACGTGGCTCACCGACGGCTCTGCCATGGGCCAGGACAGCCCCCCCTTAGCCAACGGGTGACCCCCGGGGCTGCCACTGATGTGACAGCGGCCGCCACTCCCCAGGGTCTCCAGGCAGCAGCAGGGGGGTGACACCGCTGTCCCCAGCGCCCGTTCCCCCCGGTGTCCCCTCACCTCATGTTCTTGACGGTGCGGCCGCCGTTGACCAGCAGGCAGGCGACGGCCGCCAGCGCCGAGGACACCAGGCACAGCACGCAGTAGAAGCCGATGCGCAGCGCGAAGTTGACGGAGGGGCTGAGCTCCATGAGGACGTGCAGTAGCAGCAGCACGGCCGTGCCCCACAGCAGCCACCCCAGCTCCATGACGGCTCCGCCCGGGACCAGCCAGCACCGCCACTGCCGCCGCCACTGCCACCTCCTCCCCGGGCGGCCCGCGCTGAGCCCGCCTTATGTGGGCGGCCCGGCCCGCCCCGCCGCGTCCTCAGCGCCGCCGCTCCCTCCGCGGGGCGGGACGGGACCGGCCAGCAGGGAATGTTCCCTGTGCCACGGGGATTCCTCGGCGTGCTGGGCGGTGCCCATGGCCGGGGGAGGAGGGAGTTTGGTGCCCTCGTGGAACGCTGTGGGGCTTTGGTTCTCTCATGGACCCTCTTGGGGGGTTTAGTTCCCTCATCAAGCGCTGTGGGCCCTCATGGAATCATGTGGGATTTGGAACCCCCATGAAGCCCTGGGGGTGTTTTGTGCCCTCATGGAGCCCTCTGGGGGATTTTGTTCCCTCATGGAGCCATCTGGGGGATTTTGTCCCCTCATGGAGCCCTGTAGGGAGTTTGAACCCCTCTTGGACCCTCATGGGCGGTTTGGTCCCCTCGTGGTCCCTTCATGGAGCACTGTGAAGGTTTGGTCCCCTCATAAAGCGCTGTAGAGGGATCCTCATGGAACCATGTGGAATTTGGGACCCCCATGGAGCCCTAGAGGTGTTTTGTCCCCTCATGGAGCCCTCTGGGGGGTTTGGTCCCCTCACAGTCCCCTCATGGAGCACTGTGAAGGTTTGGCACCCTCATGAAGCACTGTGGGGATTTGGTCCCCTCATCAAGTGCTGTGGAGAGACCCTCATGGAACCATGTGGAGTTTTGGAACCTCCATGGAGCCCTGGGGGTGTTTTGTGCTCTCATAGAGCCCTGTGGGGGGTTTGGTCCCCTCAAGGAGCCCTGTGGGGTGTTTGGGACCCTCATGGTGCCATGTGAGAGTTTCAACTCCCTTTGTGGAAAGTTTTTGGGGTCCTCCATCCCGTGAGGGAGTTTGTGTTCCTCAGAGCACCATGTGAGGTTTTGGGACCCTCATGGACCCTCGCCCACCTTCTCCGCTGGTGCTTGATGCTGGTTTTCCAGCGGCACAAACACGTGGAGCAAGACGAAGCTTTCCCTGCTGGCGCTGGGGTTAGGATAGGATCTGGCCCTAAAGCTCTGTGGGTGCAAAGCTGATATGGGATATGAAAGTGTCTGCTGGAACCAACACAAACCATTCATTGACCTCGGCTGGTTTTGCAATGCTTTTTATAGCAAAACCCGAGTCCCACAACTCTCCGCAGAGACTCCACTGGGGTAAGACATAACCCTGCGGTTCCAAGCATCCCCTTGGCATCCACAGCTTTGCAGCTCCTGGAGGAAGCAAGGAAAAATGTTATTCCTTTTAAATAACCGTTGTTCCCTCAGCTGCCCTAGGATTCAACAGAGGTTGCGTGCTGTTCCAAACGAGCTGTCACCAGGGCAGGGAGGACTCACCGCACTTTCCCTGCCCTGCAGCAGTTCAGGGCTGGGAGCAGGAGACAAGCTCCTTCTCTCCGGAGAGCTCCCAGCCAGCACTCCCTACAGCTGCCAGGCTATGACATCTCAGAGCTGGTCTCATGATTCCAGCTAATGCCACAAAGAACCCTTATTCTATTAGCATCTCCACACGGCATTAGATTAATCCCCCCAGCCTGTGTCGTGTGGGAGCCTTGCTCCAGCGCCGTGCCAGCCAACATATGCCTGGGAAGTCACCGAGACCTTTGCGGCTGAGCAGATGCTGGGCCCGGAGCGATTCTGTGTGATCCTCGTGACTTCTCGCTCTTGTTGACACGGGAAGAAAGTCCCTGGTGATCTGTCACCGGGGCGTCGCGCAGGCCGATCCACCGAGCTCATAAACGCTGGCTGACGTTGGGAATCTGAAATGTAAATTCCGGCAGGGCCGGGGTGCCGGCGGCGTGAGCAGATCCGGCGTGGCGGGGATGGTGCAACGCTCCGCGTGTGGGCTCCTGGAGGAGCTTGGCTGCCATTCCCTTCTCCCCACGCTCTCCAGCACATTATCTGGAGTAATGCAAATGAAACATCTGATATTAGTCTGTAGCTCAAGGAAGGGGAGCGCTTTCTGATGCCAGATTAGAAGCCAGACATGGGCCTGCCTGTGAGCAAGCAGAGCTGTCACGCTGAGTTATTTCATGAGGCAGGCGGTGGTGCTGCCAGATGACGACAGCCTGTGCGTTAACATTTTCATAACAAACTGCCTGGTGGAAGAGGCCCGAGAGCCGCTGCCCGTTGTGTGACACGGCAGGGACCACCTCATCACCCCTGAAACGCGGCCATTTTGGGGCAGAGGAAAAGGTGACCCATCCCTGTCCTCCCAAGCTTCAGCAGCCAGGATCAAGCAGTTCCAAATTCTTTTTTAAATCCCGGTTTGCTAGACTGTGCCGTGTGTTTTGCATATTTAAACTACTGACTGGATTATTTAAACATGATGGAAGGGAGCCCTGCAGGCAGTGTAGCTGAGCAGGGCCCAGAATCCCTGGCAGGAGCAAGAAACAATCAAGTGCCAAGCAGAAGGGTTCATGCAGCCTCACTGCTGGGATTTCTGTGCCTGGGTCCATGAAACGCCATGAAGCCCAAAGCATTACCTTTGTCTTACAATAATCTACTTGTGTTATCTTTTATTTGCCTAAATTTATTGCTTCCCTTGGCAACAACATGTGACCTCCCTGTGGATGACTAGCTCCTGACTGGAAAAGAAATAGAGCCAGGGAGAACATCTCCCACGTGTGGGGGAGAAGGGGAGTGGGGAAAGGACAAGAGGGAAAACACTCGGAGGGGTAGGAGGGAAGGAGGGATGTGTCCATCTCCTGGCTGAGCAGGTTGTAGAGCAGCAGGAGGATCAGGGGCGGGTGAGTGAGTGCTCGGCAGGACCCTCTGGAGATGCTGGCTGTGCCGAAGAAAAGCTGGATTTGTGGGGATTCTCACTCCTGCTGCCTCACCCAGCCTCTGCCCTTGGCTTCCACAGCACCTCTGGCAGCTCTACCCAGTGGCCTGCTTCCCTTCACCTCCTGCCAAGGGACGTGTGTTGAAAGCAGCAGTTGGGTTGGTGACATTAAAGTGTGGGGGGAGGAGGAAGCCACCAGCCAAACATCCTCGTTTGTGGCCTCATCATGGCACGCATGTGTGAGGCTGGGAGCCCTCACAGGAAGGGCTGATGACATGAAACCGTGGCTTGTGCAAACTCTGCACCGGCCCCTTCGACTGTCAGGGACTCGGGGACAGCGAGGTGATCCACACACCTGCTATAACTCCTTCTGAGCCTCTGTCAGTCCGTCCATCCGTCCGTCCATCCGTCCGTCCATCCATCCATCCATCCTCTTCCCTCTTCACCTGTCTCAGTTAGCAGCTGGCTCTGGGAGATGTGTCAGAGCCTGGTGTCACCGTGTGTCACCTCTGAGCAGCGCAGGGTGCACAGAACAGCCCAGCATCATGGCACAGACGTGATTCCACTGTGTACCTTACTCCCACACGGGCAAGGCTGCAGCCTGGGAAGTTCAGATAGTTCAGGATGACCATAAGCAAGGCTGCCCCAAGGGCTGGCATCACTGGATATCATCAGCATCAATTTTCCTGGAAGTGTTGCCCCGGCCAAGACAGCCAAGAGGTTTGCCCTGGGCTGTGCTGGCCTGGGCAGGAACGCCACAGTTTGCCTGGCGAGGACGGTGATAAGAGCAGTTTGTGCAAAGGACGTGGATGAATCCCATTTCCCTCTCACCTAAAAAGGCACACGGGAGGTGAAATTTTCCTGCTGCTCCCGGTGTGGGCAGCAGGGAAGCTCAGGAGGGGCAGAGTTTCAGGCTGACCCTCAGCCTCCACGCTGGCTCCTGGTGCTCCGTGGCCGCGCTCCCTGTGGTTGCCGGGCTCGGTACTCACACGTCAGCGCCCTGGTGACAACAGAGTAAACACCCGGGGAGGAACCGGCGGGTGACTCAGCGTGGTTTCAGTGTGAGCGCTGCAGCTCCCGCTCGCAGCGGAGCCTTGCACAAGAACCAGGAGCATGAGTTTGCCACACTGCCACACTTCGGCAGGCACAGCCTCCTCTGGCCACTGCAAAGGGAAAGAGCCCGAGGGACTGACTCTGGGAACACGCAGTTAGAGAGAAACACGTTTTAAAAGGCTGTTAGATAATCGGAACCTTCCTTCCTGTAACCTTTACTCACCTACGTGCAACTCCATTGAGAAAGTAAGACGTTATCTGCTGGGACTTTCATGCCAGCCAGGTGTGGGTGTAAGTCCACGCGAGACACAAGGCAGGATGCTGATCCACGCAAGGAATGCCACACCAGCACCCCACGGAGTGCCAGGGCTGTCAGGGAGGCTGAATATTGGTGTTTGCAGAGCCAGTGCGCATCAGGCAAGGCTTGCAGCTGGTGTTAACACGCCACCCTGTCCCCCAGCACTGGTTTTTAGTTCTTTGCTCCTGGCACAATTTGACAAAAACAGGAGGTAGCAAAGGCACGAGACTTTCAGATCTTACTGTTGCATTTTCATTTGTACCCACAGGCTGGAAATCCCCCTGCACCTCATAGTCTCTGCATCATCTTCAGAAATGAGATTGTGCCCAGCACAGGACACGGCTTCTGAAACAGCATCTTGTCTGGTTGCAGCTCTTCAGCTCCTTCAGGCACAAAGATGAAAAATTGGAATAATTTTTTTTCCAAGTTGCAATAGGATTAGGCTTTCTCCCAAATGTCATGTGCAAATAAAGGAAATCAAATTGTTTCTGATGGATTTGGTTCTGGTGGAAAGGGCTGGGTGGTTGACCTGGAGACTGATGGACTGAGCAGGGGAGGCAGAGCTGTGAGCCAAGGGCTTCTCTTGGTGGGCAGCCTGGACTGGAGAGGGATTTATTGCATCTCCCACATCAGAGCTTCTCACCTCAGAGGGCCCCTGCTCATCAGCAGCAGCATAATGTGACCCACCTGGGCTGGATTCCATAACGAGTCCACCTAGGCTGGATTTCCTACCGAGTCTCACCTTGGCTGGATTCAGCCGGTGGTGCTGAGCTCTGGGTGTGTTCAGGGCTGGACTGCCAGGTGCTTCTGGGCTGTGTGTGCCCCACCTGTGCAACCTGAGCCAGCAATCTCATCCCCTGCTCTCCTGCAGCCCTTGATCCCTGTGCCGGGGATGTGTGGCTGTAATTACAGCAACAATGAAGATCCTGTTTCCCCGGGGAGCTGCAGCCAAGTGGGACACTGGGGCTGTGGGGGTCGAGGTGTGCCCAGAAAGGGACACTGATCTCCACTGGGATCTCCATCCCTGCCTCCTGAAGGACATTTCCCTCACTGAAACATCCCATGGCAGCGCAGGCCCTGTCTGGCACTCCTGGGTTGCCAGCACTGTGCCACAGGGTGTGCCAGCGCCGTGGCACAGAGCAGGATTAAAGGGCTTTTGGGCTGAGTCCAGGTGTGCAATTAAACATCATTTCTGCATCACGGGGCTGCTCCTGGAGCTGGGCTCGGCCATGGGCAGCTGCAGCTCCTCTCCAGACCCAGATCACTCTGCTGGTGCCAGAAGCACCACCTTTGAAGGGGATCCCATCCTCCAGCCCCCTTCTCTGCCCCTCCAAGGACAAATGGGCTCCAGCACCTGCACAGACTCTTCCTAGGGCTGAGCACAGGAGCTGCTGGAGAAGAAAGAGGCATGTTGCCACCATGGAGCAGTGGAAATGTACTGACACCATTGGGCAGGGCGGGAGGGAGCGGAGCAGCCCGGGGTGCTTTCAGCACAAGGATGGTTTTTCTTGTTAACAACTCCAGTCTTGCCACAGGAATGAGTTTGGGCTGGAGCTGAGCTCACACGGGGCTGGATCCCGGAACAGGCAGCAGCTTGGTTTAGTAGAAGCACGACGTGAAACCAGCACCCGGCTCTTTGGGCGTGTGAAATCAGTTCCCATCTCTTCCTGGGGCGCTGTGTGGGAATGGAGGATCTGGGCAATTGCTGGGTAGGATGCTGAGGTACCTGGAATTGGAAGCCACAAACTCCCCAGGTGCTCCCCTCTCATTGCTCAGCCCAGGGTGTTGCAACTGGCTCAGGATCTCCTCCAAGTGCCAGAGTCCAGCACAAGGTGAATTCTTTTCCTGGCAGACCTCCCTGGAAACCAACCGCGCTCACCTCAGCGGGCTAAAATCCACACGGGGAATATGTCTCCATGAAACCAACAGTTGCTCTCTCTCTGTTTCCTCTGTTATTGATTAATGCCTCTTAATGACTCCGACCTAAAAAAATCTTGTAGTTGCCGCCTGTCACAGAAGATCAATGGAGGAGCATTAGCAGGAGATACAGGCAAACTGTCCCGGGTGAGCTCGCTGCCGAGGCCGATCTGGGAGCAGCACGATCGATAGTTCAGCATGACCTCTCCCTCTTGCTTGCTTTTTTTCTCCTTGAGCTGGTTGGGCAATAAAGTCTGCCCTGAGCTTTCACCAGGACTAGATTATAACTATCCAAATTGATCTGATATGTAAAGGATGAAAGGGCCTCTTAAGCCAGCTGTCTGCGCTGGCAAAACTCAAGTGGCTGCGCAGACAGGGTCAGACCCTCATTAATTCCTGGAAGCTTGGGACCCTGCTCATGCCATGCATGAAAGCTGGACCACAGTGCTGGAGGGAGTCAATTAGTCCTGACAAATCCAATCCGACTTCTCCCCAGAGCTTTCCCAGTCAGCTGCCTGTGCTGCTGGTGCCTTTTCATGAGTGCATCGTCACTGAAGCCACCATGCCCCGTCCCTCCCACGCTCTTTTTGTGATACCTCCTCGTTTCTCTTTTCTCCCTTCCTCCAGAAATTGCAGAGCTCGGTGTGTGGGAAGGAGGGAGAGCCCTTTGCTGCTTCACATGCTGAGAGAGGCTGCAGTGAACAGATGTGTCCCAGGCAGAGGACGTGAGGGGGGGTCTCCTTTGCTCAGCCTTCTTGAAAACCTTCTGCACATCAACCCTCCAAACTGCAGCCCCTCTCCTCACTGATGAACAGGGAGTGCCTGCAAGATGAAGGTTGGCTTAAAAACTCTGTCCAGAGCTGCGAGTCTGACCTGTGCATCTCTGTCTCCTCCGAGGCCAGCTGAGCCCCGCGCCTGCACCAAGGAATGTCTCCCTGGCCAAGCCTGAGTTGGGGAGGCAAATACCCCCAAAATGGCAAAAGCCACATCCTGGCTTTTGTGTGGAGGGGCTGGGGGCTGGCAGGGGCTGTCTGTGGACACAGCTGAGGCAGGAATCCCCTGGGCTGTGCCTCCCAGAGCAAGCCCTGAGGATGAATAACTCCATAACCAGCAAAGCCAGTGCAGGGATCTGCTTGCTCAGCCTCCTTCCCCGAGCTCCTTTGCAGGCTCCTTTTCCTCCTTGGCTGGGAAGCGCCCACGGTTGGCACATGATGGAAATCCCAATGAGAGAAGCTCCCCTTCCAGAGCCAGCACCGCAGCGCTCCCAGCCGCAGGCACCACCCTGTGCCTTTAACCCCGGCACTGCCTGCAGAGCCCCTGAGCTTCCCCCTCTTCCACCTCATCGTTCAGGGCCAGGGACATCCCTGGGGTGTCCCCAGCCCCAGGGGATGGTGGTGAATGAAGGATGAGACCCCCAAACAGTTCCCAGCAAGCCAGGAGCTCTGTGGGGCTGCATGTCTGGCTCAAAGCATCCAGTGAGCCCCAGCATCCCCAGCCTCCAACCCCCCTTAAGTTCATAGTGCTTAATTACAAGAAGCGGGATTTCGGAAAGGAAGCGAAGGGGGCGAGCACAGGACAGATTGGAGGGAAGATTGTGCTGGGGGTGGCAGGGCTGTCAAGCCAGAAACACAAGAGCTGATTAGCATTTCTAATTATAACCGCTGCGCTCAGCCCGGCAGGGCCCGGCAGGCAGCAGAGGCAGCTGACAGGGCTGTGCGGAGCCAGCTGTGGATGCCACGCAGGAAGCGCGGGCGATCAGCCTCAAATCCTTCAAAGATGCACAGAAAAGAGCATTAAAGCCGGGATCCATCATCCCCGGGGCTGCGGCGCTGCCTGGGAATGCTGGGTGCCATCGCAGCCCCCCCAGGGCAGAAATCCCTCTGGTTTGGGGCCATGGGGCCGATCCTGATGGCAGAGGAGAGGGATGAGCGTGTGCCCTTGTTTTGGTTCGGGGTCCTGCACCCCCTGCTGAACAGCAGCTCTGGGCACTGCGGGTGATGGCCCCGGGCTGTCCCCAGCTGTCCCCAACACTGCCATCCCACCCAGAGGACGGTGGGCAGCTCTGCAGGGATCGAGGGGTGGGTGTTTGGGGGTCCTTGCTCACGAGTCAGGGCTGCTCTGCACCGCTCCCAGCTCTGCCTGGAGATCATTTATTTACTCGGCAGCGTTCAGCCAGGTAAATATTGTGGGCCGGCAATGACCGCGCCAGGGCCGCGGCTGCCCTGCGAGCTGCCGTGTCCCGAGGGCACAGCGCTCTTGGGGACGTGCCCGCAGAGCCACCGCCTGGCAGCCAAGTGAGCAGAGGCCAGCGTGCGGCACGCTGCGGGTTTAGCTGGGATTAGCAGGGCTTGGACCAGGAGAAACTGAAGCGACTTAATCAAGGCAGCGAGTGAAAGAATTCCCCGCGAGGAGATGAGCGCTGAGTGATCCTGGCATCTCCTGGGTGCTGACAGCGCCTGGGGGACCATTTCCCCAACCCACACAGGTCTGGGTGCCTGCCTGATGCTGGGATCCCATCCTGGCAGGGCCACAGGAATTTTTGGGAGGGGAGAGACCCCTTGCACAGGGGCAGCAGCCCAGGCTGTGCATCCCTGGTGATAGAAATCGGAAATGGTTTCTCCATGGGGAGAGATCTCGCTTCCCTTGCACCTTGAATGTGAGGTATCATCACACCCGCAGAATTTTTATCACTCTTTTGACTGGATTAATTAATCATTCAGTGATAACTGCTCATTAGGCATTCTAACAATCAATACTAATCACTTAATTACTTGATGTATTGCAGTTTGGGATGGTCTGCTCATTCCTAATTAGGCTCGCTGGACAATCCAGCCCTGAATTTTGCAGAGCCGGGCAGTGGAAATCCGTGGATTTCAAGCCACCCCACCCTCAGCCCTGGCTCAGGTGTGTCATTTCCCATCTCCATCGAGGGTTCATCACCTACTCTTGGCCCCCAAAATCAGGGTTCAAGGCACAGGCAGCTGCAGGGTGAGCAGGGAGCATGGAATGCATCCAGCAATGCACCTTCCTGTCCCTGCTGTTCCCCAAATCACCAACCCCACCGTCAAAAATAAAAATAAATCACAGAGGCTCTTCTCTTTTCCTGTGTTAATTAAAACTAGAAATCAGAACCCCCAGAGAACCACGCTGGCTTCAGTGGGATGGTAGAACCTGCATGGACGGGGGCTGTGGGTGGCCGAGGTGACGTTCGCGTCCCCGTCACCGCAGCAGCGCTGTGGGCAATGTCAGCCCAGCCCACACAGAGGTCAGGGCACAGCGCTGGAGCAGCAGGGACCTCCTCGGGGTTCAAAGCAGGCAGCAAACACATTTCAGTCCATTTTATGTGATGCTCCTTATTCTTCAGCACTATTCGGATTAGACCAGCAAAGGCTTTTGCTCATTAGGCCCTGATTACTCAGTGCTCGACACTCACACTGAGGGGGATCTGGGCTTGCAGTGACCAGCTTGTTTTCAAAGGTCATTTTGAGCCAAATTCAAAAGGAAGGAGCAACTTGAACCATGAAAAAGGAGCAAATGGATAATCTGAAGATTTGCTGAGAGCAAGCAAGGAATTATTTTAACAATGACCTTGTGACTGAGCCTCCCAGATAATTTCCCATCCTATCATTTGCTCTCTGTCCCCCTTGCTCTGAGTTCCCTGTGCTCCTGGGTGGGGCAGTCCCTGGCCTGTCTGGCACAGAGTCTGCTCTGTCTTTGCCCCGAGGTTTCCGTGCCCAGCCCCGGTGCAGACAGGGAGGACCAGCCCGTGCTGCTGCTGGGCTCCAGGGTGGGGAAAGGACACCGCGAGGAGGAAAAAGAGCAGAGTGATGCTCTGAGGGGATGCAGCCCTGAGCCGTGCTCGCAGGTCACCTGCTGTGGGTAACTCGGAGGGATTCTGGCAGTCTGTCACCCGAAACTTGGGTTTTTAACAAACCCGGAGCTGATAGAGTGCTGGGGGCCAGATCAGCATCCCCATGGACCCCTCTCTGCTCTGCCAGGATCAACCAGAGCTGGGAGAGCCCCTGCGTGACGGGGAGAGCCCGGGCATGGGATCCCCGAGTGGGTGGAACCCCAGGCTGTGGGATGAGCCGGGAATTGGGATCCTCAAGGGGGATGCGCAGGTGGATGGGACCCCTGGGTGGTTGGATGAGACCCCCGGGCGGCGGGATGAGACCCCCGGGTGGGATGAGACCCCCAGGTGGGATGAGACCCCCGGGCGGGATGAGACCCCCGGGCGGGATGCCCAGATGCGGAGCGCTGGATTCCGCTGGAGCCGGCGGGGCCGAGCGGGGCCGTGCCGGGCAGCAGCCCCCCGGCTCCCCGGGCTGCGGCGGAGCCGCCAGCGCCG